>BCKK01000005.1:481958-642339 GCA_001600615.1 Dioszegia crocea
GTGGCGCCATCTGATCCGCCAATGCTGAGACCATCCCTCATGTCGTTGAGAGGATGGATGGGGTGTTGGACGATGAGGGTGCTGGGTCAAGCTTTCTGTTCTCGACGTTATGATTATGCTTCTGATTATATACAATTACATGGTTCCCCGCATGTCCGCAAGATCGCCTATACCTCCATCTCGTCACTGCCGCCAACACTCGCCCCCTCTACCTCCTCCAGATTCCTCTTATCCGGGTTCGTTGCAGTGACCGTCCTGTGACTGTCTCATTAGCTTGATCCCAACTGAAATCGCAACCGAAAGGCATGACTTACCGACTTCTGGTGCCCCCACTCCGCATCTTTAGGATGAAAATCGGCTCATCGTCTGATTTGTCATCGGTGTCCGCCAAGAGGCGCTTGTCTGCTACATCAGCGCTGCAAGTGGATTCATAAGGTTATGCTTCGTACCCCCAGGCCGAGCGCGCTGCTTCTTTGCAGGTGTCATCTTTGCTCGTTCACCCGCTGCCCTACTTGCGTGTTCATCCTCCATCATCCTCCCTCCCACTCCGCTCTCCTGACTCGATGCGGGCGGCACGGCCAACCCGCCCCCTATAGCCGTATCTCCAGCACTCTTCTTTGCTTTCTTCGCCGCCCGGCTGACCCGCGTCATGCTTTTCCTTATCTTCTTGACCAAGTCGACAGTCATCATGTGCGCCTCGTCCGGATACGACTTTGAGAAGGCGTCCACAACGACACGACTGTTTTCCGAAGTTGAGCGGTCGTCAGTACCAGCGCTGAGTAGCCAGAAGGCATAGTCCATGTGGGTCTGAGTGAGAGGGACGTTTACGGGAGGTTTCGGGGCAGGTCTACCGCGGGGATGACTGTGCCACTCCGCAGCGCTGGGCAGCTTAGCCATGGTCCATTCTCCTCCGTGGAGGGGGTAGATGAGCCAAGCATGTTCACATCCAGGGTGAGCGCAGTGGATCTCGCAGGTCTGCAATCGGAGGGTGGGCGGTGCGGAGCTGACGGTATATCCTCGAGCTGTGATATAAATATACGCAAAGAGGCGCATTGCCTCGAAGGACCTCTGAGGTGGGATAGGGGGATAAGCTTGAAGAAAAGCCGGCATTAAGAATAGTCAGAAAGTGTTTGAGAGTAGCTATAGGGAGTCAGAACATGAAGTGCGTACAGATCCAGCTTCTTAGTCAAGTGGTGCCATATAAAGCGAGAGCAATGGGAGCGACTACCTAACGTAATTTGCCGTAAGGCGAGCGATACTCGTATCTGCGCTATGCAATCGCCTGTCATCTTGCCCAATCTTGCCTTTCTCTTCCTAAGAATTCTACATGCCTTGCAATTGCCTTTGCGTTGCACCGGTGCACCTTGGTCGCCGCTGCGATACTGTGGTTTTGCACCGGCATATCTTTCAGCCTGGCCACAACCCGCCGGCGGCGATGTCGGCTGATTTAGATCTCCCGCCGAAACCCTCCCCTCATGGGTGACCAGTGACCTTGTAAGTTGATACCATTTGCCGAGTCCTGCTCTCCTATCACTGCTCTCACTATTGAGCTTCCATTGAGGCGGTTCTGAGGAATTGAGGAGATCGCCAGGCAGGGATGTGCGATAAGATCTAAATCTAGAGTATTTCCGCCACGCGGCCCTCCTCTGTCTTCATGGTGGGTAGCTGTGTGGAATACGTTGATGTAGGTAAATATCTATCTCGGGCAGTCAAGGTCATTAGCGCTAGAGGCCGCGAAAAGGCTGCAAATTCCACTCGTGATACCCATAAGCCACAGAGCGCGGTCGAATCCCATCGTAGTCGGCATATGGCGGGCTATACCCAGCATGCGCGAAGCAACGTGACGTCTGGGTGACTATAGACCTCCTTTGTCCAGGTGAAACACGACAACCACACTCCTTTATACCACTGCACTTGTCACCCTCAATTGGAGCTATTCTGGCCACCGTCCGTCCACGGTCCCCCTCCCTTCCTCGTTCACTCATCATCCCCGACGTCAGCTGGCTTGCATTAGAAATCCAAATCTTGCTACCTAACCACAACCACTGAACACCCCAAGCCCATTCCACAAGCCACCTCAGTACCGGTACTATCATGTCTTCCCAATCATCTGCTGCTGCGCCCCGACCTGATGCTTCCATCATCTGCGCCGATATTGACACCATCCTGAATACCATCCGCCTTCGTCATCCGCACCTGTACTTGTTGCCGCTTGACAGTCAGGAAACTTTGATTGCTTATGAAGCGCCAACCCGCGACAATGCTGATTCACTTGGCTTCAGCGACTCCGATTGCTCAGTCTTCCGAAGACTCCAGGACGCGCTCAGCGGAATGGCATATCACACATCCCTCCATCGTCGCGACGCACACATCCCCTCCCCGTATGAGTTGCTTGCCACGCTCGCCCTCAAGGCTGATGGCAGAAACGTGGAGGCGTCGAAATCGTGCCGAAAGTCTGTCCGCAGAGAACTCGAGAACTACGTCAGCACCTACAACATCATTGATCAGGACTACTTGGCGACTGATCCACTCACCCTCACCAATGCCACGCGCGGTCTGAGGGACGCCTACCAACGTGATGCAGTCTTCACTCCGGAATTTCAAAGCCACCTTTCGCTCACCACGAAGGAGGTTTATCAGCATCTCAGCACACTGAAGCTCGAAATTGTTTACCGAGGGCAGCGAGCGGAGTCCATCGACAACATCAACGTCGACGACGCACTCCGATGGCTGTTGGCGTACCGCTGTGCGTGCCTCGTGGGGTATGACCGGAGCCTGTCGCAGCTATCATCGGGCTCTGCCGCGCGCTGAGTCGCAGCCAACATACATGTAGTGAATAGGGTCCGATAGCTGGATGGTGTGCATTGTGCTGTATGAATAGATACTGTACTGTGTGAACAGTGAAATCTATGATGAGTTGCGTTATGTGAGCAGCGATCAGGACAGTCCATCATGGCGCTCACTGAATGGCGCTTCGCCTCGCCCGCCACATGTAAAAGTGATTTTTATCGCGGATTATCAACACAAATAGCTTCTCCTGCGAGGTAAGCCAGGATCTGCCGAGACTCCAGCTCCGAAGGCGACTCACCAGATTGCACTATCCGATACCGTGTCCCTCTCCACATCACCTGATCCCCGCAAAGCGCATACAGATACACCGGCATCGCCAACGCCTCCCTCACCATCCAGGCCAACACAAACATTGCCGTCCCCGCTGGCGGTCCTATCCCCTTCACGTTCGTCCCCAAATATCTCCTCACGCTCAGATCCACCGACAGCCACACCACCATATGTACCGCCCATAGCGCAGGCACATTCGCCCCGAATAACCGGGATATAGCCCAAGTTCCGCACAACCCTCCAAATATCGATTCCGTGAATGGCTCGAGCATCGTAGCTGGTATTGGCGTCATCCGCTTTCTGACTCGTATCCAGCGACTCCTCCGGGCAATATAGTCTCTGAGTGATAGGGCGCCGAGAAAGTCCACGGCGACGTCGCCCGTCATGGCGTGTTTTAGGTGCAATTCGTGCCAGAGCGAAAGACCGATCATGTTGTCTTCGGCTAGGAAAGGGCTGAATGCCGCGAGACCGATAGGTGGGTTGTCAAGGAGTTTGAGTGAGGGTGAAGGAGTGGATAGGGAGTTTATGTTGGATCGGGAGTAGAGGTTGGATTTGCCCATGACGCAAGAATCGATACCGAGGGCGTTCTGCGATGTCAGCTTTGGCTCTCAACGTGAAAGACTCATCCTACTCACAATGGCAAGGTACATCTTCGCATGTGTCGTGTTGAGAAACGCCTCCTCGACCAGACTTCCAAGTGATTTCTGATACACCACTGCGTACGGCACATGATGCACCAAGCCAACGTCCCCTTCTCTGGGCGGTGTGCGGGTATCATCAGATAGAAGTGGAGTGGATTCGAGATCACTTTCGAATGATGTCCCCGAGTATGACGCGCCCATGAATGTTTCGACTGCCCTGGCGAGCGTACCAGGTGTGAAGGCTATCGTCGCGTCGATAACCCATATCAGGTCGTATTTTGCCTCTGCGAAGGGTTTCATGAGATTGTTGATCTTTGGGTTGACGCCAACTTTCACGCCATCTGTCATGTCAGTGTTACGCTCGAGTGTGTGTTAGGGAAGATGAACGACTCACTGATTACGACCCGGGAGTCCACATGAGGATACTTCTCCATGAGCATCCTGACCACCGCCAAAGCCTCATCCTGCTCATCCTGAAGAGCGAAGATGACCTCGAATTTGGGATAGTCCAGGCTCATGGCCACTTCAAGCGCATTGAAGAGATTGATATCCAGCCCGCATAAAGGTCGGATGATGGTGACGCCTGGGGCTGACGATTTGGGGAGGGTCGATATTGGCGAAGGCAGGGATTTGCCGGAGTAACGATTCCTCCTGGCTGATGAGTGATTGACTGGAGAAGCCTCAGATCCAATCTAGGTGGACTTACGCTACCCTCCAGCCGATCAGATTCAAGGTCCATACCACAGCATAGACTACCAGGAGAATGATGGCGAGCACGAAAGTGGAGGTACCACCTGCGCCATCAGTACGTGCTCTGCCCCTACCCATCAGTTCCTGCGATTTTTCGCGTCAAATGCCAGCGAGCGAGTAAGGCACACACCTGAGGCCATCTCGAGGGACTCCTGGCTATGGCGAGGTGTGTATGCTAGGAGTGGAGAGCATGTAGATACAGCCCAAAACCTCAGCCAAGACATCATCAGTTTCAAGCGCACGGGCCTGGACTGACACCACCTAAACGTCGATCACGCGATGCTGGCAGCTGAACCTGCCTATGAGCAGCAGCAGCTATACTATAGCAATCATTCAGCCCTAGACAGTCCTAGCCGGCATGGCAGACGCCCTCGAGAGCACGACGGGACTACTCGATGTCCCCGTGGAGCCAGCTGCAGCAGAAACAAAAGGCCTGTCGTCTGAGGATGTCGAGCCCGCTCAGCCGCCTCTGTCTATCGACGACCTTCTCTCCCTTCCCATCGACTCCCTGACTCTACAACAGGTGACCACTACCCTTTCCGCTCATTCATTGACCGAGATACCACCGGTATGCCTTAGATTGATTTCGAAAGACATCCGAGACCTTGCCCTGGCGCGAGGAATCATTTCGTTTGGTCTGTCAAGTGCAGCGACCGGTTTCAAGGCCTTTGAGGCTGGTCTAGGTGGGGCGCAACTGGGAGAAGCTGAAATCGAGAGGGCGTGGCAAGATCTTCAGTCGGACGGGAAGGAGAAAATCAGGCAATACGTCCAGCTGAGCTCATTGAGGCGAAAGCTGGATGTCTGGGGCGCATTTGCGGGCCCGGAGGAGGGATTGACGGATCTTACAGGCCAGAGCAAGCTGGCAGGGGAGAAAGAGGGGGGAGCTGTGGCGGAATCAGTGGGAAAGGACGCAGAGCTGGAGCTGGACGATCCCTGGGCTGAAGAAGCCGATAAGGCGGAGAGCATCGAAATCGACGATGATCCCTGGAACGACAACTCATCAGAGAAGACCCCTTCTCACGCTCCCAACCGCCCGTCATCATCCTCTTCCGATCACAAACCAGTCGTTTCCTCGGATGAAGAACCACCAATTCCTCTCTCGACATTCCTGCACCAACCCATCCTCCAATCCGCACTCGAGTTCGCATCTGCGGCATTCCTGCCTGGCCTTCGGCCCCTCCTCGACCGGTATTCGGAACTGGTCCACCCGGTCAGACTTGCCCTTGCCCAATCGTGTCCCGACTGGATATCACCAGCGGAGCTTGGACGGGCTGGTCTACTTCCCACGCCATCTTCGGACGGCACCGAAGACCCACATTCCAAATCTACAGCGGACATATCCCCTGCCGTTCGTAACCTATCCTCCATCCTCAAAATCGAGCCGACTACCCTTCCCGAGCTACCCTCCTCCACTGCCGAATTGTCCCCCGCGGAGATCACCGATTGGTACATCTCTCATATCCTCTCTCTGGATACTACGGGCCAGGTAGACCTCCAACTCAGCTGGGTCCAGCACGCCGAGTCCACAGGTGTGAGCGGCGTTGATGAGCTAGGAGAGGACCTCTCACTTCTCTCTCGACTGGTCTATGAATCCGACCTCACCCCTACGCAAAATGAGAAATGGTCTTTGGAGACATGGCGGTCCTCTACATCTACAGAGATCATCTCGGCCTACCTCTCCAATTCCTCCCCTTCATCCATTACTCCCGATCTCAAATCCCGGGTACTGCCATACCTATACGTCCTCGAATCGCGAGCAGAACGTGCCGGACGTACCGATCCGAACCTCATCGAGCGATATCTATGCGAAACTATCCTCTCTCTGCCCTTGTCACTCGCTTTACCGATATTCGAGGCGTCCAAAGCCACCCTGAGCAAATCCCAACGGATCATCAAAGATGATCTGAACGTCGCTCGTCTGGCTCTGGCCTGCCTATATGGCTCGGACCAGAGGGACGTATGGGGAATCATGTCAGCCATATTCGAATGTCTACCCGTATGGGAGTTGTCCGGTAGGGATCCGATGGACGATGCGGAATTGACATCGACAACTCTTGAGTCTATCGCGGCGTTCATTCGGCCCACGGCTAGCCAGCCTTCCCCTCCCAAAGCTGTCGATCTCATGATGTTCTTCCAACCACTTCCATTCGCGTCACTCTCCCGCGCTCTAGATATTCTGGACGTGCACCTCGAGTCAGGTGAGATCCTGGCGAGATGGGATGTTCCTGTCCAGCTACGGTTCTTGCTCCAATCAAGCAGGGATACGAAGGAACAGGTGGAATTGGCGGAGCGCATGGTTCGGAAGGCTGCCCTTAGCGGTGTCAAGGCTGGACTGAGGGGACCAGAGAAGACCAGGTTGGGTGGAGGGGGAGGAGAGGAAGGGAAATGGGCGAGGTTATGGGACGATATGCTCAGGTTGAATGGCTCGGGTGATCAGCTATTGAGAGGAGCGTTTGGGATGGTGGACGGTGGCGAGTTGATGAGGGTGTACTTGGGTGGCTTATTGCGGTCTGGGAGTGAGTCAGTCTATGCATATGTTTTAATCAAGCTCACACAAGCAGAACTCGACATGGCGCGAAAGACGGTCAGAAGGCTGGAGGCAGAGCATAATTTGAAAACTGAGACGCTAGAGGCGGTCGTTCTGGCTACCAGCCGAGAATTGTATGAAGGGGCTGAGAATGGTAATATCCATACTGGGGACATGAAAGTAGCGTATGACTGGTACGTTCCAATCATGACGTCTGAGGGACCCAAAGTGTACCCCAAGATCTCGCTAACATCGCAGTCTGACCATTGCACAACAGACACCCCCTATCCAGACCGAGCGCGCCTTCATCGAAGCTACATCTCGCCTCTCGACCTTCTCCCTACCCTCACTGTCACCTCACGGCGGATCCCTCTCCCCTCAGGAGATCAGGCACACCAAGCACCGCCTCGACCTCCTATCGTCTGTCCTCACACACTCTCCCGATGCATTCAGACACGAGCAGATGCTTCTCGACCTCGCCACCAAGCTAGGCGTGGGCAGCCGGATCGAAAAGGGCAGAGTGTGGGGAATGATGGCTGGGATAGCGGCCGAGCGGGGTGAATGGGAAATTGGAGACGAGTATGTTGCCAAAGCGGCCGAAGTCGTCAAGGAAAATACCTCCGGCGCCGGTGGCAGAGGACGGAAGAAGGCTTCAGATCCCGAAGCTGAGAACTCTCAAATGGCGAGATTGAGGCAAGATGTCTGGCGAACGGCAATGATTATTGGAAGCTCGGATGAGTATTCTGATATCGGCCGCAAGATGGATCTGTTGGGTTTGGCGGTGGAGTTATGTCCGCCTGAAGAAGTTGAAGGGGTATTAGGACTTTGGCGGAAAGTCGAGGATGGCCGAATCAAGTTGGATCAAGCTGCAAAACGGAGAAGATTGGCGGGGATCCCTGGGGGAAATGAACCGGAAAATCATAGCAGCAAGAGGGCCGGTCGCGGCCACACGCGAAATACCTCAACTTCTTCCTCTAACGCATGGTCATCCCCTAAATTCGACCTTGGCGAGATTATGCCGTCGGGCGGAGCGGAGGAAGATCGGGTGTTGGGGTCAAGGACCGCCGCTCGAGCGGCGAAAATGGCGTTCGATATAGGTGGTCGACTGGGCTCGAGGATCCCTCCTATCCCACTTCAACTACCCCGCTCGGCCAGCCCGTCCACTTCGGGATACTCGCTATCTCGCTCGGTGTCAAGGGCGGAGACTGGCTCGGCGAGCGGCAGGAGTACAAGTGCTGAGCGCCGGGAAGGAGAAGGCGGCGGTGGAGTGGCAGGCAGGGTCAGTGGGGAGTACAGCCGGGCTTTGGATGCTATTGCTTCGCTCAGAGGGGGCGGGGGCGATGGTGAGCATCCAGCTGGAGAAGGTCAGGCGTTGGGTATGGAGGATGTTGAGCGGGTCAGAAGGGGCGCACAGCGTGCGCTGAGATCAGGCGTTGGATGGTTATTGGGTGCGGACGAGAGTGAGATTTAGGCAAGGCGCGGAATCATGAGGTGAAGGCGTGGGACAGAGATTATACACAGTACATCCGATTTCGGTCATTTCTAGAGGATCTAAGAAGGGCAGTCTATGGTTGCACAACCTTCTCACGGCGCCTTTTTACGCTCCATTTCCAGTCTTTCACCCGCATCAGGCCTAGGACCATAATTCCTCATTGACCAATCGGCCCCCGATCCCCATTGAATAAGATCCACCAACCACTTTGGCAGCAGCCCTACACTCGATCCCCACACGCGAGATAGCTGCGAGTAGAGCGGAAGTCGGATGACGCGCCCTTCGTCTGCGTCCAAAGCGGAGATGATGGATTTGACGATTGTAGGTGGAGAGACGGGTGGGCAGAAGAATGCCCCGAGTGGTGAGATGGTATGTGGGACTTGAGCCGCGGCGAACAGTGGGGTTGAGAGGAAAGCGGGGAGGAGCAGGGTTGTGCGGATCTGTGGGGTCTTGTATCTGCAAGGGGTCAGCTTGGTACGTGACATTATCTTGCAGAATGTTTATTGCATTTCTCTGACCCCAAGAGATGCACACTTACCGGTTGTCAAGTTCGAAACGGAGGCTTTGGTGGAGACTAATCAAAGCAGCTTTGGACGCGCAATAATCGGCTAGATTGTCAGCTGTTGATATCCATGACGCGGCTTTCACCACAAGTAACGTGATGGCTTACTCATTTGAGCAGTCCCGATCACACCTAGCACGCTCGCAACGGATACGACATGTCCAGTGCCCTTCGCAAGCATAGCAGGGAGGAAAGCTTTCAATGTCCAGAATTGAGCAAGTGTATTGGCACCGAATGTACTGACTGATCAGCACTGCCTGCTTATACGACAACGATAGCGCTTAAACTCACGTTTGGATGTCCTCCTCTGTCAGATCCAAAAGCAGTTTCCCTTTCACGATGCCTGCGTTGTTGACCAGAATGGTGGGCTCGCCAACCTGAAATTAGTTAGCCAGGAGCCAGGATGTGATGTGCTAAACTGACCTCTGAACGGATCTTCTCGGCGCAAGCTAGGACCTGCTTGTAATCCGACACGTCGCAGATGTAGGAGTGAATGTTGCCTGGTCGTGTCAGCGCAATTGAAAGCCAGTCTGGAGTAACATCCCGACCGACCATTTTCAATGGGATCCTTCGGGAGGTTGAGATCCAGCGTGACGACCATTACATTTCGGAGGGCCAACGTCTGAGCCAGTAGCGCGCCGATACCCGAGCCGCCTATCTTGTCAGTCTGGATCGTCTATATTCGGTAGATTGGCTGACATACCTCCTGTGATGACAACGATCTGCTCTCCCCAATTCAGCTTGGGCGGTAAGAATAGGTAGGACCCTCTCGCAGCGTATACGCGGCCAATATACCTGAAGAGCCCTGATGGTCAGGATCCAGTTTATCTGGAAGAGAATAATTACATACCGAAGACTAAGAGAAGCGCGGCCCAAGCGCCGGACCAGTACACAGCGGGTTGATGCCATGATTTCGCATGGCCAGCGATTGCAACGGGTACAAATGCGCAGAAGAACGCTGAGAACAGAGTCTGGCTGAGGACATTGAATACTGAACCATCAGCTCTCATCTACGAATGCTTTCACACAGTGAGCGTACCGAGGTCGATAGTCAACCCTTCCGATTGTCGAGATGAAGTCATGTCGGATCAGGTAGTCGAACCTATTCTGAGAGATGTTGCGATTGACGAAGGGGGTTGAATTCCACGAGTCTATCCTCTCATTTCCGTCTACCGGGAGACTCTTTCCCAGTATCCAAGGTGATTCAGACAGCGACAGTCGTGAAGGAATGGCAAGATGTGAGCTTTTGATATTTCGGTTTTAGGTTTGAGATCGTCACGTGATACCTTTGGAACCCCACGGGGTCACACACGGAGAGCGTGCCTGAACGGACGCGATCCCAACGCGACTTGGAGGGAATTTTCTGTGAATGATACGCTCTCCGTGACGATCGCAACTACCAGAGTTATCAGACACGTATCTCTGCTATCGACACGCCAAATTACCCTCTTGATTGCGCACCAGCCCATACACCGCCTCACATCGATGGCACGTCCATGATGGCGGAAGAGAGAGCTACTGTTTGCTCCCCTAGGCGGAGAGGAGTACGGAGAAGAGTAAGAGAGGAGACTATTAGTAGGCCTATGCCCGTCCTCTGCGTCAACTCTTCCGCGTCCGAGGCGGCTCCTTCGATTGATCATCCTCCGGAGATGTCTGCCGGCCGTCGACGACATTCCTCACCATTCCTCTCTTCCCTCATCTGCCTCTTCGCCCTCCTCCTTCTATCCCTCCCCGTCGCCAAAGCAGCGACAACATGTCTGCGCTTCGCAGATTACGACTCCATCAACGCGCTCTTCACATCGGGCGGACCTGGCACAGTCATCCAGCTCTGCCCTTCGAAAATCTATCGTCTGTCCGGAGCTATTATATTCACCGCGGCTGACCAGGAAATCACCACATTCGGTCGTCCGACTGACGACACCCGTGCTGTCCTCCGCGTGCAGGGCAATGGCGAAACGGCAGTGCAAGGCGATTGTCGCCGGTGCAAGGGCGTCAAAATACGCAATCTCATCATTGACGGATATAGAAAGAAGCTGGGTCGCTCCAAGCCTACCGAGGCGGCGGGGGCTCTGATTGTGTTGGGCGGAAATGAGGGCCAGGTGGTTCAGGACTGTATAATCAGGGAACCGAGGGGTTTTACTGCTATACATGTCAGGGAGGGAGATAAGCTGGAATGCAAGGAAGCGAGAATTGTCGGGAACGTGATTGGGCCGATAGGAGAGGAGTACGATCCAAAGAAGGACGGGGAGGATCCTGAGTTATCACCCCTCGGTAAACCTTTGGCGGACGGTCTGTCGATGGCTTGTCGGGATAGCGTCGTCCGCGACAATATTTTCTTCGACAACACCGCCGCCTCTATCGTTCTCTACTGCTCGCCAGGCACCCTCGTCGAGAATAACACCATCACAGCGGACAAGCTCTCAGCTATGGCTGGTATTCTCATGGTGGATGCCACCCCCTTCAAGGCGGACTATACAGGCGTCATGGTCAGGGAAAATACAGTGTCTGCGCAAGGGGCGGGGCTGAGGGTGGGAATAGGAATAGGTCCGACCGTCTGGTCAGACGATACAGAGACCATTCTGAAGGGCGGAACGGTCATTCTCAATCGACTGGAAGGGGGTCATATGGGTTACGGGATCGCAGCGGCGGGGCTGAGCGGGTGGAAAATCATGGACAATGTGGATAAGGCGCAGTATGAGGGGAAGAGGAGTGAGAGATGTTTCCCCGAATCCATCAATCCGGATGCTATGCCCTTTGTGTACACCAAGAACTCGATTAAGGATAGTGAGATCCAGGAGGATTTTGTCGATGCGGAGTTCTCATATGGTGAGTCCTTTTCTTACAATTTCGTTCCAGCTGAAACCCATAGCGGCTTGCATTGACCCTGTCGATCCCTCCACCCCCCGTACCCGTCGTAAAGCGAAGAAATTCGCACAAAACGGTGCCAAAAATCCCGCCCCACAACCAAAATCCGATCCCGACCCACCAGCTCCGGCAGGCAAGCGGAAAGCTCAAGCCCCCGTAGCTGCACCTCCCCGGAAAGCCAAGGTCGCACCTGCCTCGAATCAGGAAGACGATGATCCGGAGGACGACTCTAAGCCTGAGGCGGAGCTCGAGAAGTTCGATACGGGATCGGAAATGATGGATGGTATACTTGAGCATTCGCGCTCCCGGATGATTGAGGAGATTGCGAAATTGAATCAGCGCGTCGAGGTGTTGTTCGATCATCCGGTAGGCGTGGATGCGGAGGATGTGCCGAAGAAGGCGGCCAAGCCAGCAAAGGGCGGGAAGGGGCTTGAGGGGGTGATTGGGTTACAGAAGAGGGTGATGGCGCTAGAGAAGGATCAGGGGAAATTGGTCGAGCAGGCCACGGGGCTTAGGAGCGGGATGCAGCAGTGGAATGAGGAGGTTACTAAAACACACGTGAGTTTCAACTCTTGTCCATGGTGTCGCATGGCCAGAAGCTGATTGTCAGGCATGGGAACACGAGCTACTCCTCGATATCCAAACCAGACTACATGACCACTTTTCCGACCACCCCGCCGACAACATCGAAGTATCCCCGGGCGAACACCACGACGATCACTCTGGTCACGAAGCCAACCAGGCCATACTGAGCGTGTCGCACGATCAGGCAGGACGGGAGAGCAAAGAACGGTGGAACCTGAGACAACGGAGTCAGCGGGCCAGATTACTAGCTTCCGCCGCGGCGGGTGGCGGCGGCGGATGGGGCGGATGGTTCGTCATCATGGCAGTTGTGGGTTTGGGTGTTTGGGTGTGGCGGACGTGGAAAGGCAAGGGAAGTGTGGTGATTGTGGGCCCGAACTCGGGCATGGGCGGACCAGGGACGGGTATAGGGCTTATGGGTGGATCTGTGGCTGTGGGTCCTGGTTCGGGTCTGGGGGCGGCGCAGAGTCTGAGTGGGAAATTGGCTAGTGCGCAAGGGCGGGGTTGGAGGCCGTGGATCTGGAGAGAAAGTCATAGGAAGGAGAATTAGATTTCCGCGTGGAGGGTGATTAAGATGTAGATGCCTCGTATGCTGTTCAGGTCAATCTTTCAGTGGGCTCATCCAGTGGGTTCTTGTATCGTTCTGATAGTCAGATCAACAGGGCCATCAAGTCACCTCGCAGGCTGAGGCTGCGAGTCGCGCCAGCACCTGGTGGCACTGAACAACTGCCACAGTCGGCGATTGCCGCCTGCCGTCAGGCACGAGGAATGCGGTGCTGGAACCTTTGGCTCAAGGCGATCAGTGCGACTCGCAGATGCCCTGAACAGATCACTTGACGGGAGCAGCATGTCGGGTAGCTACACAGAGCACCTGCTCGGCAAATACGTACGTCAAAAATCCCTTGTCAACTTTCGTGGCGTGTAGCTGACGGATAAGCGGGCCGATTTCAAAAAAGCCACCAATCACCCCTTTCTCGTTGCTGCAGGCGATGGCAGTCTTGACAAGCAGATCCTTGAGAAGTGGTTGAGACAAGATTACTTATATGCTCATGTGGGATACATCAAAGTGAGTTGCACGGCCTGATGGAAGGTTGTCAAAGCTTGCAATAAACCTAAGGTCCGAGCGTTTGATTTGGACCATGAATCTGATAACAATAGTACGCTTCCCTCCTCCTATCACGACTACCATATCCTACTGTTCCCCCAATCTCCACATCGAATCTGGGATCTACTCGAGAGGCTACCCTCTACAAAGCCATTTCGGTCCTTATCTTCAGCCTTCAAAACGTCCATCGCGAGTCCCGGTTCTTCGCGTCGACCGCCGCCCAATTTGGATTGGAGTTGTTTCCTGGCGGCGGGATCCCTGATAGTGGTGGGCTGCTAGGAGAATATGAGGAGGTGACTAGGAGCTATGTGGACTATCTGCATGGGATAGCTGCAGGAGGGAGCGTGGAGGAGGGTCTGGTGGTACTTTGGACCATGGAAAAGGTGAGTCACGCCCGGTCGCTCCTCCGTGACCCTCTTGACTGTCAACAGGAGGGGACAAAAAGAAGATGCTGAATGACTTGGATACACCTGCTGATACCTTAGGCATATCTTGAAGCTTGGAAATACGCCAAATCTCATCGATCCAGTATTGTCTCGTCGGAACAAACCAAGACGCAAGAAGCTCTCATACACTTCATCGACAATTGGACGTGTGAGGAGTTTGTGGGGTTCGTGGACGACTGTGAGGAGCTTGTAAGTGGCCTGGTGAAGCAAGATGATGCGATAGCGGAGCGATGTGAGCAGGTAAGTTGGCTTATTTGCGGTCCGCTTGAACCTGAAAATCGGACAATGGCCTCCTGGGGTAGATCAGCCTGTCATCGGCATACAGTGGCTGACTATATGTAGGCATTCAAACGCATAATATGGCTCGAACAACGGTTCTGGCCGAATTCGTGAACGGTGATGCAAAGCGAACCGAGTCTGCGCCGAACCGAGTCTACATTTGTGAGGAGTCTGGCTCATCAGAGAGACAAGCCTGACTGGGATCTTCCCTTACATCTGAACAGTGAGCGTCTGGGATGTGTCTCAACTCTCGTGCTGATCGAGTTCGACTACATACGCTTGGACGGTTTGATCTGACGATCTCATCCTACGAGCCTGAAGTCTGCAACAAAACAAATCAACGTAACAAGCGCTGAAGGTGCGACCAGGACCACCTACCGACGACTTCACGCATCACAAAGGACACTGATGGTGATACTCTGACGTGCTGAAAGTTTTCCGTTGAAGCTTGGCCCCGGGTTTGCGACCAAAACGCACAGGAGCTTCCACATGGCGAGGTACGGATGGGGCATCCCAATTCCCTGGTTGTTATCTTTCTGTCCGACTAGAAGTCTGGTCCGTGCTGCAAGACCCTGTGACTACGTAAATCGGCATACGGACGATCAAGGCTGTGATCGGCAACAACCGTGCGTTTCCAACCCTCTGCGTCAGTGCGCCATCATGACTGACTATCGTTTCAACGACGCCCATTTCGCTGCCCAGATAGACAGCAGTCAATCGCTCGGTAGCAACATCTGGAGCTCTGGCGGGCGTATGGATGGGGACTCCCGATGGCAACGCGTTGCAGATTTGGTGGCAGACAAGGTCCGCGAATTGCTCCTATCCCCGCAAGGCAAATCAGTTACGCCCTCAAGCATCAAAGAGGCAATCGAGTCTGACTACGCGAGACCCAGCCTGGAGAAGGAGCTTGGAGTCGACTGGAACCCCTTGGGCGAGGTGTCCGCTCAGGTGGATGCCTCGTTTGTCAAGTATCTGAGTCAGAACGACCAATAATGGGGTGGACGAGAAACGTGGTGCTGGGACGGCTGCCACTTTGATGGTTATCTGCCACAGAGCTCTACACATTCTCGTTATGTTACCATGTTGGGATTTTAGAGTCGATCTATGCGTGTCATACTGATAGCAAGAAGATATTGTGCCGTCTCAAGCGCGCAGACGGAGACCGCTCGGTGAAGCTCTGTAGCGCGCACACAGCCTGTGCTGAATTTGGACGGCATTGGGCGAACGCTGCTAAGCCATTCGACTAAATTTAGCTGTGTGTGGCGCGCAACGCGCGGCAGGATAGGCGAAACCTCGCCATGGTCTGGCCTGCAAGGATACGCAAAGTCAACACACGTTACGTCCGGGAAGTCTCCCTTTCTAGCTTCACTCCATGCCGCTCCTTACAGCGCAAGCTGGGTGAGCCGTTTCACCCTTTAGCAATCAGGATGGGGACGGTACGGGTACGTCGTGCGCTCACCTTCGCCGCTCTTCCTCTTCCCTACATCATTCTGATTCCATTTGCCCTAGCCTAAGTGTGAGTGTCCAGCTGATGCGCCGGAGACCTCAACTCATCCATTACAGCTCAACCAGATCAAACTCCAATTACCACTTGTCTTCCACCGTACACACTCTGAGACTCCCGTCAGTATGGCCGACACCACTTTCGAAAACGCGTCGATCCTCATCCGCAAGGATTGGCGCGGCAACACTCGCGTCAAGGTCACGAGCATCGACGAAGACACCAACAAAGTGTCCAGTTGGACTGACTTCGAAGCATCGCTTGAGCAGAAGATCGACTCGTGGAAGGAGAATCCCAACATGGGCTCCGCCGCGAGTTCGGTAGTACAGACGATGATCCCCTCGATGTTGTTGCATCCCACTCTGCAGGAAACCATGGGGAGCAAGTGGAGGGGCATCGGTGACTTACGATTGGACGTTGACCCCTCGATGCGCAAGTAGCCCAGCACGAGGCAGATTTTTTGGAGATCAGGCTATACGTCTGTTATGTTTGCTTGAGATGTATGCCGAGATGATTGGGCCCTGCATGACTACCGATTTGATGTACGTGTCGTTGTGCGGAGAGCGGGATTCCCCCTCTTTCGCTTGAAAGTCCAGATGTGACGAGCACGTATTGAATACCTGATGTTATACCGCAGTCAAGATAGCCTCTAATAGCCTTGAAGGCCTCAGATCCAGTGAATGCGGCGTAGGCTTGCCGACCGACAAAACTAGCAAAGCTAACAAATCCTCAACGATTTACTGCCAGGTCAGTGAGATATGAGAGCGATGTATTGGATCCAAACCTAAGCCAGTCCGTTTCGTTGTCACACGCGTCGCTTGCATGATCGGCGTGGTGACCAGGCTCTCACGAAGGGACGACCAAATTGAGGCGGTTGTGTCAGCCCTCAGCCCAAACGAGATGATCCACCACCGCGAGCGCAATCAGTCGTTATCAAGTATTCGATGGAGAACTAGATGAGGAGAAACGGGATCCAATGTCTGCTCATCAACGCAGCAAATCCCCGCTCCGACACTTTTACACGCGCTCTGACTCGTACATGCTCATCCTCCCCTTTGATCGACCCTATGACTTTGACTGCCCGAATAAGAAGAGTGGGTATTTGTATAGCTTGATGGTCTCTGCTTAGGGTATGTGTAGGGGTATATTGGTTCCAATTGCGGATAATCGAACGTTCGAGATATGCCTGATGCGAGAAGAGTGATTGTGGGATGTTGACAGAGTATAGTGAAAAATTGTTCTTGGATCAAGATGCCGGTAATGTGTGAGAGGGGAAAGAGGGTATGGCCAATGTGGGGAGGACAAGATTAAATCAGAAGTCTATCTTTGACTTGTTTTCAACCGAGGCGGTAGAGTTGGAAACGGCCATTTTGCTCAATTGGCTTGTGATGCCCATCGGCTTGGATCTATAAATGTCAGCATCCTGACCTGTATACGCGATAGATGTCGATCTTGAAAGACTTAGAGTGGGGTACAAGAAGCAGATACGCACTTTCCGAAATGACGTTGTTTGGCTCCGCTCAATTTTGCGCTACACGGCGACAGGACGTTGTCTGTTGGACTAACAATCCCACTAAAGGCTGTCAGCTTGCAGTCTCACGCGTGATAAACCATACTGTAGCTGCTAAACTCACGCATGACCTTTCGCACCGCCCAGGAGTCCCTTCTTGTGCAAGAATGACGGTTGTTGAGCGGGCAGTTGGCCTAAAAGGTTGAGTCAGCTATAATATCTCGTGCAGATCGAAACTCCATGAATATCATAGCTCACCGTTGCCGTTCTGAGCCTGTAGTGGTGCTGTGGTGTTGGCAGACATTGTAAGGGTGTGTACGGGTGGCTTCGATGCGGAAGGAGTCGGGGGGAAAGAGATGGATAAGATTGATGGAACGAAAAGAAGTCGCGTGTTTTGATTTGGGCCGGGCTCAGACCCTTAAAAAGGGATCATTTAAGGGGACTCGGGCATGTCCGCCATACGTCATCCTACTCCGTGCGCTCTTGAAAGTTCGCGTCTGAGTTCGAGCCTTTTGAAGACCTACGCTCACTTACTAATCCACTTCTGACAGCTTGACAGCCATCGAGCGGTACTGTACCGCCCTGGAACGGAGCTATCAGATCTCACGATGGCTGAGGTGAAATTTGAGCCGGCTACGAGCCAGTGGACCTTTACTCAAGGGCTTATCCTGGGCCAAGCGAGCTTCTTGCTCCTTACGCTGGTGTTCATTCGATATGTCGTCTTCTCGCCGGCCGACAGAAGGGATGGAGAGGACTGGAGAAAGAGAAGAGATGAAAGAGTAAAGGTGTGTATTGCGGCGATCAAAAACGGTTTTACATTCTATGTCGAGCCGAAAGAAAGGCGATCAGAGTCGGCGGGATTGAGGTTGTCATGGTGGCTGAGCATTCGCTGTGTATATGCAGAAGCTGGAGATCGGACGCTGATAACTTTAGAAAGCCCTCCTAGCTTCGAACAAGCTGCCGCCTCCGCCTCCATCCCAAATATTAGCAAAGACAGCATACGACATGTCAACTCACGCCGCCGAATCGACAGGATGGATCAATGTCCTCTTTGCACAGGTACGCTGTATGATAGCTTTAGCTCCGTCAAATACAAGCTCACCCTGTAGGTCATGCAGGGGTATCGTAACGATCTGCTATCAGCAGGAGGCGAAGAAGGCGCGAGGCTGAAGGTGGAGAAATGGCTAAATCCAGAAAGTGGAGCGATGAGCTGGCTGGTTAGTTCTTTTTACCCCGTCACTCCTCACGGAAAGGAACAGTAGCTGACTGTCTAGGATCCTATCAAAGTGACCTCAATATCACTGGGATCGGCATACCCTATATTCTCCAATGCCAGGATACGACCTGCCGATGGACAGGGTCACCTAGTGAGCAATCTCAGAACATTATACAGACCAAAGCTGACATCACAGCGAGCCGAAATCGATATGGACTATTCCGACGCTGTGGCTTTATCGTTGTCTACGGCTGTACTGGTCAATTTCCCAAAACCTCGTTTTGCCGTTCTGCCCGTTTCACTCGGCGTAGAATTGGCTGCTATTGGCGGAACGGTAAGCTGGTGTTCCCCCACGTTTCTGGCGAGTGGACAAGCTGACACTTCCAGCTGAGTGTCCAAATACATGACCCCGTTGAAGGGAGGCAACATCTTCACGCTTGCCTCTTACCCGACTTCCACCTAAATCTCAAAACCACCTCGTTGCTCGGTTCACGCGCCAAGCTACAAGGTATGTAATGTCCACAGACCCCAATACAGACCGCTGACTTGCAGATATTCCCAAACTGGAACAACTCCTCTTATCCCGTGTCCGCTCCTTGATCCAAGACCGCATCGTCCACCCCAAAACATTCTCCTTCTCCCTCCCCCGGATCCTCACAACAGGCACAAATCTATCCTCCAAGGAATTCATGGCGGACCTCGGCGTCGAAGCTAAGGAAGTAATGTCTCAGGCCGTCCGCCAGGGATTAGGACAAATAGTGAATGATCTAGGACTAGGCGGCGATTCAACAGAAACAAGCCAGCAAGGAACAGAAACGAGGGGGACGTCAGTAGCAGGGACAGCGCCGGGCCTGGGGATCGATACGAGGCAGGGCCAGGCTCAATCTGGGTCTGGACAATTATCGCCAAGGACAGCAGGGAGAAAGATACATATGCCGGCTGGATTCCCTTCTGCTCCGAGTCAGAATCAACGGGGTACGCCAGCTCAAACTCCAGGAGCTGTCTCATCGTCGAGAATACCTCAACAAGCCTCGGCGTATCAGACTCCGGGGCCCGGATCGGGTATGGGCTCAACGTCAGCGTATAGGAATCCGAACCCTTATGCTGCGCAGAGGAATATTCCTTCTGCTACTGGAGGGGTTGGTGGAGCCAGTGGAGCGGGGGGCGACGATGGGTTTAGGTTCAGAGGACAATTCGCTAGTCAGCCAGCTACGCCTGGACCGGGTGGTGAGGGAACGAGAAGAATGGGCGCGTTGAATAGTAGAGCTGGATGACGAGATCTAGAGATTATCGTGCCGCGTATCTGATGTCCCTTGTACATTTCGACACGGTAAAGCCTGGTCGATTTTCACTACCGCGTACTATAGTACTTACACTAAGTGGATGGGTGTGGTCACGTGTCAGCCAAAAAGTTGGCTCGCGATCGCGATTTGACAGGTACAGCTTGGGTACAGCTTGATGAGACTCGCATTACATCTCCCTCCTTTATACTCTCTCATTGCACCCATGGCCCGCCCCAAACAAGTCGAACACCGAAAACGTAAACGCAAAGCTGAGGAAGCGTTAGCTAGAGCTCAAAAATCCTGGTCCTTGCAAAACCCTTCGGTTCCCTTGGGTGCTTCATCAGCAGGAGGCAATCAACCGCGAGCGGCATTACCCCCGGCCCGACCTGCAGCTACGTCTCGGATGAGCGGTAGTGGTACTGTCGGAGTGCCTGTGATTGGGGAAGTGGTGTTCCAGGTCGGAGGGTTGGACGAGGAAGAGGAAGCGGCGTCAGATGGGGCGTTTCCGGAGACTGATGATGAGGTTGAAACCGGAGGGGTTTGGGTGGATGATGAGGCCGTTGACGGCAATGGGGAAGAGGAGGGAGTTGAAGAAGATGTCTTCGACGAAGATGAGGTGGATGAGGACGAGGAGCAAGGGCCATCTCGAAAGAAGGCCAAGAAGAATAAAGGCACAGGTGGACATGTCTTGCCTGTCGCGGACCTGCCGGATGATTGGGAAGGGGACGTAGAGGACGGGGCGACATATCTTGCACTTGCAATGTGAGTTATACGTCGGCCCGAGAGGGAAGGGCAAAGGCTGATACATGTACAGGCGAGCGGATAAGGCTTTACCAACATATACTCGCGCTGAGAATCCTTATGCCGACTCTGCCGTGGATGTGCAGACGACAGTTCCGATCGAGCCTGAACCGACGCTGAACTCTGCTGAAGCTGGCGCGGACACTCAGGCTGAAGCTGGACCGTCTAGACATCCTGCTTTACCCAAGGAATCATGGCAGACGACGTTTCCACTCCATTTCGTCGCTTATAGAAAGGTATGTCCAGTCTTGCTTACACGTTCCTACCCTCCCTCATTTCTCCTCCTCGTACTCTGTATCCTAGCATTGTTCCAAAGCAAGTTCATGCTGACGCTCTTAGCACCTAGCCGAATCTTGGCCTCCATCTCCACCTATCCCTTACCCCCCGACCTGGCCCAAAATACCCTCAACGTCACAACGTGGCGAATGGGGATACTTCATCAATGGTCATCCTCGGAAGAAGATAACTCCGCCATCCAAGCCTGAAGCTGGGGCAAATAAGGGGAAAGGTAAAGCTGTGGACCTAGACGAAGAGGCGGGGTTGAATGGGGATGGAGGTAAAGACGGCGAAGAGGATATGGAGATGGATGATGAGATGGACGAGGAGGAAGCAGCTATGAATCTGCCGAGGGAGATAGTTGATGATGTGCTCGAGCCATTAGGGGAGAAGCATAAAACCCGGAATCCGCAAGTGTGCGTTCTGCAGCGCCTAGATACTGTGAGTTCTTACTTGCTCCTCACCATCAGATTGGAGTTGAACTGAACTGATCTATGTAGCCAGGAATCATCTCCGTCTTATCGACCCTTACGACGCACATTCAAAATACCCTAACACCCCTCGAGACCAATCTCATCCCACCGTCCTATGATCCCTCTGCAAGCGTCAGCCGACGACCCCATACGCGCAAAAACCCATATAGCGAGCATTACTCTCGCTGGATCTTTGCCCTTCTACTGGTGCTCGATCCATTCTTGTCCGCGGGGCAAATATCGGTATTGAGAGAGTTGGCAAGGGTGATTATTAGGGTTGGGGGGTGGAGGTGGGTAGAGGCTGTTGTAGGTGGGGAAGTTGGCTTGCCTGCTTCTGCCAGTGCCGATTTAGCAGATGGGGGAGGGAGTCATTGGATGTTGGGCGCTAGGTGGAAATACGCCCGAGATACTCGGGATGCGTCAGGAGTGACTGAGTCTGAAATGGCTACGTCGGGTAAGGATCAGATACCGCCGAATGGGAGGGAAGAGTATGATGAAACGGGGGTGGATGAGACGCTGGCCAGGTGCTGGGTCGTCGTTCATGCGATTGCGGCAGGTTGGGGACAGAAGGATCTGGTCATGGATCTGGAAGAGATGTTTAGTTGAGAAGGGGCGCCATTATGTATTCTCATACTTGCCCAAGCGTCAATTGATCAATGAATCAGACATGACGTTCATCTGTGATATCCCCACATCTGAGTTAGATCTGCATGTATGACTGGTTGTCAGTCTACTCTCCTTCTGCGATTAGTAGCGCCGGGGTTGACGACCCCTCGGATCCCAAGATGGCTCTATCTTGTCTCCCGGATTTGACAAGGTTGGGTCTGGGCGGTGGGACGACCATGCCTGGACCTAGAATCTCAGATCTCATACTGGACGACCTTCCGCCAGTCACCAGTCTCAATCATATATTGCATATCATGTACAAGAATAGCGGCTTATAGGTGGGTGGCAAGAGAATCGATACAGGGAAAGAGAAGACGAAGGACAGGCGGCAGAGCCGAAGGAGAAGGGGTTCAAGAGGGGGGGTCGTAATCGTTCAAAGGGTCGTTATGGTATCTAGCAAGCCTAGGGTATCAGCTATGAGGGCACATAATGGACACTGCTTCAGCTTACATTTCGGAAAAGGGTCATTGGCAGCAGTGAGGCCAATCACATTTCCGTCCGTGGTCCAGACTTGGGAGCGGCGGGGCTATCGCGCATGGCTGTGAAGGACGCAGCGAGCGATGCAGGCTTGTTGGATCTGGAGATATCAGCTTGATATTCTGGCCTCGCTTTGCCGCTACACTGAACCACCCAGCTGGGTACAGAGAGCAGAGAGAGTTGACTCACTTGACGAAGTGTCGCTGCTTCGCGCCTGACAACTTCTGGGTGCAAGGGGATTGCATCTGGTCTGTGGGACTGACGGTGTTTTTGCTGCTGACCGATCAGTTCGACTTCCCTCGTACTAGATAGTAACAGGAGTAATAGCCTACCTAGCTTTGGCAAATCGCTTAGCCAACAATGCCTTCTGGCCTAGACCGGCCGCGGTGGACGGGTCGACATTCTGGCCAGGAACGATCGGGTTGGCTGTATGATCAGCGATAGTCCTGTTTATGTTTTCTGGCTAGCAGCCCATGTAGCTCATCTGCCTCCACAACACGGTCTTTTCCCCCCGCCACTCAAGATGACCAATCGTCCCCTGCAGGCTCTCCTTCATCACTCAACCTTCCCCACCCTGGCGAATATACCTATTTAACGACAAAAGAGACTCACGGTTCGCGACCCCGAGAGGCTTAGTCTGAGTCATCACTTTCGCCTGGTGCTCCGGATCGTGCATGGGTGTGATGCTAGGAGACGAAGACCCCGAGGCGGTCTTTGCAGGGGTAGAGTGTGTGGATGAGGTGGTGGACATTTTGACTGGCAGCTTGGTTTCTGAAGCTGTTTCCTTCTGAGCGATGGGTAGATGTTGGGTGGCAAATAGGATGAAGTAAGGAGTCAAGATGGAGTTGACGAGGTGGATGGAGATGGAGATAGAACGAGAGAGGGGGATGGATGATATGGCTCGTTGGATGGACAATTGGCCGCGACTGATTTTAAGCTTACGTTTGGTTGACTTTCCGACCCGATGCCGAGAGAGGTGGCGGGTCGGGCGGGATCAAAATTAGTGGCGGTTTTCTGAGTGGCGGAATATGCGTTTGGGTACCTTCCGTGTTGACGTCTATGCGACATTTGACGTAAAGAAAGACGTATCTGACGCTGTCCTTCACGCCGTCGGAAGCCAGGTAGAAAGACCTCGCAGGTTTCTCGCCGAGGATCACACAATGTAGATTTATCCACATGACACAGACGATTAGTCACGCCGTGCAGCCCGGCCGTTCTAGTACTTAATGAATTCGTTTACATATAACGATTGCAGTGACACATTACAGGTGCCAGTGTGCCGAAATTCTGTTGATCTGCTTAAGTCAATGTCAGATTGTCACACAAGCCAAGGACGTGAATTGGAGCATAGACAAACGAGCAACTTGTATACATTGAGCATTCGATGACGTGAATATGACAAACTTGCGGGGATCGACTGTAATCTTCGGTGGAAAGGGTCTGTAACAGCCGTTCTGTTGTTGACGTAGGAGAAGAGTCGGAGAACTCTTCGTCCTCCCGGCACTAACAATCACTCTGTAGTACCAACGACAGACTCAGAGATCGGCCTGGCCTCCCGCACTCAGGTGATCAGACCTGTAGCGCATGAAGAGACCATTGCGATCGCATCCCATCTTGTTGTCGCGAACGAAGCCTTGAGACGGCATGGAAGCATGCTATGGGTATCAGTACGGCTCAGTCATCCATGATCCGGCCAGCGCTATGGCGGGGCTGACTTGCAAGACCCGCAATACGTCTGGTGCTCGAGGGCAATCTGACTTACCATGCTGTCTGATGCAACATACTGCTATCAGGACGTCAGCAGCGTACAATCGGTTGGATTGTGGATTACTCACCTCGGCTGTGTTTGGGTACACTGTGAGGTCGACGGTGAGATCGGTGCCGCGAGAGATCGCAATCTTTCTCATGTCCCTTATCATCATGGACTTGAGTGACTGCTTTGCCTGATCGTCCGTCCGCTCTTCACTTGCCTCCCAACCGTTGGTGCTGAATAGCAAGGAGCCTTGCTCCCTCCGTCCGGCGATAGGCCTGTCGTTAGGTACTATCTGGATCGGACTTACCCGTATGACCACACCCGACCACAGGCAATGACTGGTCCAACGGAAAGACCTGCAGTACCATCACTGACATCTTCCCGGGGCTCAACTGAGCGGTACATCAGCACACCGATGTTGGTCCTGGTCGTGCCCTCGCTGGCCGCGCTGCAGTCGGCCTTCGCCTTCGAGATGATTTGCTCGTTGATGACCGCATTCGATCCAGGCCGACCTACCAATTATTAGCGAGTAGTTCATCACTGCAGACACAGGTACTCGAGCCTGATCGGCAGTTCCTGTCCACTGAGCATAAGCCAGGTCAAGTTACATTTCACATCAGACAGCATAGCCGCAAGGGCCAGCTCCGAGGACTCCTCTATGGAATCATCAGCAATGTAAACGTGCGAGAGGAATGTCTCTATGGATCGATATCGAGTGTCCACGCCGTGGGAGAGACTCACTGAGCGCGGGATCCGTCGTATTCAAGTCAATCCAGTCCTTGAACACGGTCATCCCCTCTGGGGTCGTCTCGAGCTGGCGAAATTCGGACATATCAGATCGAGTGATATCAGGTGTATGGTAGTATGTGAAGAGTGACGAGAATTATGATGTCGCACGATGAGGGTAAGAGTGATGGTGAGAACCGGATGCGAGTGGCAATATGTAAAGACGAGGAGGGTGAGGGGGACAATGTGGGTCTTGGGCCCTGCTCAGCCTTGCATCCTGCCCCTTGTCCACAAATCCTTTAATCAACAGCCTCAGGCTGCCATGCAGGTCTGGCCTCGGGAGTGAAAGGATATTCCCGGGTAGTGTTTCACGTTGGCTGTTGACTCTGTGAGAGTGAGCACTAGCATCTTCTATGGGATGGTCAAATAAGTAGAATGTGTCAATGACGGCTGAGCGCTGATCTGGGATGGTTACGCAGCTACATAGTACGGTCGCCCAATGACCCAAACATGCACGGGGGCATTGGAATTCATGGTCTCTTTGGTGTGAGTAATGGCGGCCTCTTGACGTCATTCCTCAATGGGCGATTGAGAGAGTTTTACGAACATTGGGATTACAAATTCAGAGGAGACGGAGACCAGGCTTCATCGCGTGGATCATTGAGTCGGTCCCGGATGTTTTCCGTGAGCAACGGAGAGGCCGACTTCCGGACAGGTTGAGATCGCGCCCAAGGTGTGGAACTCAAGCGAATATTAGCGCCACAGATGATTCACAGTCTGTGCATATACGAGGGCGAACTCAAGTGAAGCGTAATCAAACCAGCAAGCGAGGAAGGAAGAGAGCAACAGTAGGCAACAGTCAGCAGATCTTGGATTGGGATGGTGGCAACTGATCGGACTTACTACAAGAGGCTATAAGTGCGAGATCTGATCGGCTCTGGCCGGTCCCTTTGAATGCCGTAAGTGACCCTGTGACCCTGAAACTTTAAGGGGAAGCTTACCCGATGAGGTGATTTGCATTGGGGCAGTTGGGGGGCCCATAATGGCTTCAATCTCCAAGGAGGGCACAACTGCTCCCATCTCTATAGTGTCTAACGGTCAGGCGACCACTACTCCTCACCCCGCTTCATACGATACAGCACCTACCCTTCAACCCTGCCCAAGCCCCACCCGTCACATCATCGCTGCACGCGACACGACCTCTCCCCGCTCATTCTCGGTCTACCCCGCCTTTCCAGCCCCGCTGCCCTTTCTAACCCCTGTCTACACCGCTTCCGCACCTTCACCTCTCAGTTGCTCTTGCCCATCTCGGGCAACTGGTAATACACCATGTCCCTGGTGCTCCCTCTGCCCCAACAGCTGCCCCACTCATCACCCCCACTTCTCCCGCGATCCGGTCTCCACACGCCTACCCGCTCCGGACCTAGCACACCCCGGCTATCCAGAGCTCCTACCCCAACCAACCTAAAGGACCTGCATACCAATGCCCTCGCTTCGCTCCAACCCATCTCAGCTCCCTCCACCCCTGTAACACCGACTCACTTCTTCCACTCGGAACCCGGTCCGACCCGTATGGAAAGATGTAGGTCATCTGAAGCGGGACTAGGCACACAGCCTGTGACCCCCTTACCGGTCGCAGATAGCCGAGATGGAAGGAGAAGAGAGGTGAAGGCTACGAGTCTGCTCTTCTCGACAGTGCCGTCAAGAGAGCAGATTCACGGGATTGAAAAGGGCGAGGTGTACCACTTGGAAGCAGCGATTTCCACCCCGGTAATAGTTGCCGAAGAGCAGCGGGAAGAGGATTCCGCAGACGATAAGATGGACATAGATCTGGAAGATCAGCCAGATCTACTAAGCGAGGAGGCCGTGGCGGAGAAGATGGCGGCGATGCAAGAGGAGGCGCCGCAGGTATGGGGTATGCCCAAGTGGGGTTGGGAGCCCGAGCGGACCGAGTTGCGGAAAGGTGTACGATTGATCGGAATGGAAGAGGTGAGCTGACTTTGTTTGCTACTAGGGCCAAGCTGACATGGCAGTTACCCGCACTGGTTGCTCAGCACAACAATATGGACGTCCCCAGCCAGGTCCTCTTTCCATGGCTGCACGGGATCTGTGACGACGGCATTAAGGGCCAAGATATGGCTGCATTCTTTGGGTGATTTTACCACTCCTTTTACCATTGACGCCGAACCAGGGGGAACTTTTGCTCATTCATTCAGTCGTGCCCCACCTTTTGAACCTCCTTCATACCGCGGTTTATGCCTCTTACTTGCCCCTCCTCACCCTCTTGACTCGCGCCCGACATTCCCCCGACCCTCAGCTCTCCGACTTGACACTCAGCGCTTCCACCAGTCTCCGTCCGAGACGACCAACGTTGGATCACGGGACGTCCCTCGGGAAAGATCAGAGACCATGTCTACATCCTCAGAGTCCTACAACTCCTCGACCGATACGGACATGACTAGTCCCTCCATCTCCGATTTCCAGCCCAAGACTCCGGACTCGCCCGTGCGGTCATCCCACGCCATGGAGCCAGAGATCGTAATAACGGAGGATGATGTGCAGATGCACCCTTGCGAGCCGATGCGGATATCTGGCGCGGCCAATATCCCAGGCTCGGACCCGAAATCCCAACCCCTTCCTTGCTCACCTGCCGGTCGGTCAAGCGAAGACACCGTATCGTCTGAATCATCCCAATCTTCCGACGCGGAAGAAGCCGGCCCATCCTGCCTCTTCGCCAATGCCCTACACGCCCAGGACATATTCAACTTCCCTCCCTTTTCCTCTTCCCCCACTGCACACCAAGGCCAGGCCCAATTCCGTCGACCGAGACTACCCCATAATATCAATCTGCGCAATCTGAATATCCAGCAGATCAAATACGCGACTATCTCGGATATAGTCCTGTATGCCAAAGGCGGTGTCGGAGCTGGCGTACTCCAGATCGCCGAGATGATCGCGGAGAGCCAGGAGGAGATGTATCAGAGTAGGATGCAGGAGTACTACGTACATCACCAGCAGGATGGCGGGAAGGGAGAAGGCGCAAATGAGCCGGTTCGGTATGGCGTTTGGGTACTAGTCGAGCCATTTGAGCAGGTGGAGAAGTTTGCTCAACATCTGGTCAATCTTGATTCTCGCGGGAACACCACCGAGCACTCGACACTTACCGACCTGTTCGAAAGGGAGGCGATGGAAAGTCGGGCAATGACAGCGGCGAGTGAGGTCGTCGAGGGCTTTTGGGTCGGAAATCACTTTGACGCACCAAGTGGTGATCCCGATGACCCAACAGTCACCATGAACTTTGATCTCTGTCTTCGAGCTTCGGAAACACTCGAAATGCCCTCTCCCTCAGCCTTGACAAACGCCTATCGTCGTCTGGCGGAACTTGACAAGCGCCGTAAAGCCGAGGGTACAACAAGCCAATCCAATACCTGGGTCGCAAGCCCCGCTACGGTCGCCCTCCGGAATCTACTCTCCCTCAGTGGCGCTTCTTCCCCTCTACCCGATACTGGCTCGAAGCGCGCTACTTCCCCAGCAGACGATACGACACCGACCAAAAATCCTCGAAAGGCCCGGGTACAACCCACCGAGCCTGTCTTCCTTGACTGTGCGGGATCGTGTCGGACCATCACGGGTCAATTGCGGAACTTGGGGACAATGACGGATAGGGTCGTCGAGCTGGTATATTTCTTGCGCAAGCTCGTTGAGGGTCGAGATAAGTCTCGGGTCAAGAGACGAATCCTCGTTCATTGCCAAGATGGGTATACCGAATCGAGCATCATCGTCCTCGCTTACATCATGTCGAGTCTGAGTATTTCCCTTCCGGAGGCCTACCTCCACCTCCAGCTTAATGCCAAGCGGAGCTTCTTCCTTTATCCATCCGACAAGCCCCTCCTCCGTCGAGTTGACGCTCGACTAGCAGCGGATCGTAAAGCCCAAGCGCTAAAACTCATCAACTCCCCTTTACCTTCCCCTACCACCTCCACCACAACCCTGTCGACCACCACAGCCAGCTCGACATCCTCTCCTTTGTCGAGCAGGTGGAAAGCGTGGGGCTTCGGCGTCAAGGAATCCCTCTCGACCTCTACAACCACCACTAGCACCGCCATGTCGGTGTCGACTGGCGGATCGGCAGACCACCAGCAGACTGTGGAAGTTGCGAGACAGATGCTTCTGACTGAAGAACGGGGCGGGACCAAGGAGGCTCAAGAGGCCAAAGTCTGGTTTGACGATAAGAGGTTTGACGGTTTCCCAAGTCGCATCTTGGACTTTTTGTATCTTGGCAATCTGTAAGTTGGCCCAATTTTCTTCGAGATCTAGAGACTAACGTCTCAGGGAACATGCGGGTAATGCTGCTATGCTTCACGCGCTCGGTATAACCCACGTCGTCTCAGTTGGCGAATCCCTCATTTCCTGCCCGACAGATTGTGATCCAATGTACGGCCAGATTGGCCCCAATACACTTTCGGCAGAGTACGCTTCGGGTCGGATCAAAGTCTTGGACTTGATGGATATTCGGGACGATGGGAATGATCCTTTACGGCCGTTAATTGCCAGGGCTTGTGGATGGATTGAAGAGGCAAGACAAGGTGGTGGGACGGTTCTGGTACACTGTGTAAGTCGAACCAACACTAATCTCCGGTATAGAACACAGTAGCTGACTGAGTGCAGCGCGTCGGCGTCAGTCGAAGTGCCAGTATCGTCATGGCGTACATGATGCAGCATCGTAAGATGGGTCTGATGGATGCGTACCTCATGACTCGGGCCAGACGACTTAATGGTGAGTTCCCTTGCATCTCTCCAGAGAATGTAGCTGATATCTCTAGTTCTGATCCAACCCAACCTCCGATTCTTCCATGAGCTCTTTGGATGGGAAGTGGAACTTTCCAAAGCGGAAGAAACTATGATTCAACTCAAGCGGGAAGAGCTTGAGAAGAATGGTGGAGATAAGCATGAGGCGGAGATGGAGTTGCTCAAAAGAGCAGAAGCTGGTAGGAGGAAGATATACTATACTTGGCCTAGCTTTTGTCGGGATCTGGTAAGTCTTTGTCACTTTCGGATCTTCAAGAGAACGTGAACTGGGCTGATCTCTTAGCACTGCCTTAATCGCAGATTCCTGTGCAACTAATCGTCGAGGGTGTACAAACGTTGTCAAATATCCCCCCTTTCCCTCAACCCTGTTTGTGTTTTTGATAATTCTGCTTGTATTCCCGTTGTGATACCTCTAGCTCCGTAGTTGTTAAGTCTTGATCAGTTGATATGATAGTGTAGGCCGAGAAGTGGGGGTGGGGACGATATTCTGTAGACAGCGCTGCCCGGTTGTTGGGGGGGTTGTATTATTTCTACCGTTGCTGGTAGGGGTTTTGTCAAAATGTGTATATATGAATATCTTGATCTTGGTCTTATACTCAGTTAGCTGCCTCATACCCTTCAATCAGGGCGACCCAGAGCTATACCATTCGGTGCAGGTCTAACACTATCAGACTTCTCACTAGGTATTCTATGCACACAAGCGATTCTGTCAGTTCGAGAGCTATACCAAAATCTTATGCCGCTCAATATGAAGGTCACTCGGTCGAATCTTTGCAACATGATCACATCTTCCGTCTCTGATGGGGATGGTGATTGTAGACTGGTACATACGTGCGTACCCTTACCTGCCGCGCAGCGGTGTTCCCTTGAAATTTGTCCCCCCCTTAAAGATGTCATGCGTTTCATGCTTCTGCCTTGCAGTACTTCGACTTCTGTGCTTCCGTGCTTCTGTCCTTAGCTTCTGTACTTCTTCATGCTTCTTTACTTCTTTGCTTCTTTGCTTCTTCGCCTCTGCGCTTCTCCCCTTCTCGGATCCTCCCATTCCCTCCTAGTCCCCCTCTGCCCCTCTGCCCCTCTGCCCCTCTGAGAAATGGACCACGGAGAAGTCACGCCTCGGACTAGGGGTCGGAGGTACGTACGATCAAAGGAGAACAGATTCCAGACCCTGAATCGCTGATGATCATACACTATCAATGCCTCGACCCTCTGCAAGTTGCCACTCTCACATTCTCCACATTCGACATTATACAAGCATCATGTCTTCCAACTGCACAATCAGCGAGGTCGATCGCGCCGGTAAGTCACAACTGATACGCTAGGGCCAGGTGTCAGTTGGTACGCATAACTGTGACTGACCCATTCGGTACAGATGATTCCGCAATAGAGACTCTGTCCGACGTGATCTACAACTCCTTCTTGGCCAGTGAGTCTTTCCTTATCCCTACTGAATCAGTCATTTCTCCAATGGGGCATAAATAAAGAGTGGTCAGCTATATCACTCGTTTTAGCAGCACTGATGTGAGCCAGCCGATCCACGATTCAGCACTGGTTCTGAGATTGCCAAGGAATCCCTGAGGTATCGACTCTTCGGCAAGCATGGCAACGCGGGCACAATGTCCCTCGTGCGGTCCGGCAAGCTTCGCGCGTACCTGGTGCGGAGTGACGACGAGGTGTGTGGCGCAGTGATTCTTGACTCAATTGGGCAACAGACCAAGGAGTGAGTTAAGATTTCGGCTCGATGCTTGTGGTGATGAGTGCTCATCGTTGCCCAGCCTTGTCAATCCCGAGATGTGGCCTGCATCGCACTTGCAGCTGAGCAGACATCTTGGTTACCTGGATGTTCTACGACGTTTGCAAGACAACAGCGTCATCTTGCAGACCATCTGCATCTCTCCAGACTTCCAGCGGCGGGGTCTGGGTACGCAAGTCCTGCGAAGCTTCGCTGCTGATCTCGAGAAAGAAGGGAGGACTTTGGTGGTGCGCACGGAGAGCACGCCGGAGCTTGTAAGTTGCTACCTTCCTTAGGTGCAGACCACAAGCAATCACGGCTAGCCTCAGCTTCCGACCCGTGGATTGATTCGTTCGAAGGCCACGCGCTGATTATCTACAGTGCTCGTTCATGCACCAAGCCACAGACTCGAGTGCCTCGGCGGTCCATCTTGTGTACGCCACGAGGGTCAGTCCTGACCACGAGAACTCGGAAGGCTCAGCACAGCATGGAGGGGATGGCGAAGCCCAGGCTGTCAATCCCTCTGCCGGCTTGGTGGCGGGAGCGGGGCATTGGGAGGTCTTTGCGTTCTTGCCCGCTACTTTGGTCGACTCAGGGGATACAGCGTGCGAGATCGAGGTCTGTCCTGGTCAAGGTTAGCTGTTCTGTTCCTCGGCTAGGTGGATGATTGGATTGCGCGGAGATTGGGCAGGACTCGGAATGCATAGCAAGCACTTGTTTTGAGGTTCAATTCTGTATCAGTCGCCAGTACAAGCAGCCAAGGCCGGTTCCATCCTTTACTCGATTGGGTAATGCTCCCTGCAAATCATACGCAAGAGCTCGTGGCTGCCGCTTACCTGTGGCCTCCTACATCCCGCATGTATAACGTGTGGCGCATGATCAGTGACGAGTGACTAGTGGGGACTGGTCAATGGCGCCACTCCCCCCTTGCTTTTGCCACCCGGCACCGGGCCGGCACAATATGCCGTAACCGAGTTCCGCCTCCGAACACCTGGGTTCTGGAATCTGGAATTCTGGTAGACGAACGATCATATTCACTTGACGGAATTTGTCAAGGCAGATACACAGTGCTGATCCACTCACAATCAGAGGCAAGGAAAATATGACCCTGAATTACTCGTTCGCAGCAGCTGTCGAGCAGACGAGCCCTCCTCCGTTAGTTACAACTCTGCTCCTCCTTCTCGACCCGCTGACTCCCTCAGCATCCCCAAAGCCTGGGCATGGCGAGATCAATACCTCTCAAACCCGATCGAAGGACCAGTCGTCGATCTCTCCCAAGGCGTACCCGGTACGACACCCCATTCCTCCATCCTCGCCGCATTGTCCGAAACGGCCAAATTGGGCGATGTAGCGAAATACGGTCCGATCTTGGGTGCCGTCGAGCTCAGAGAGGCGGTAGCTGAGGAAATGAGAGTACTGTATCGACTACCTACAGACGGAAGTGGAGGAATCACAGGAGGGGATATCGCCATTACTGCAGGAGGCAACATGGCGTTCTTGGTCACCCTCATGGCGCTCTGTCCACCCAACACTTCTTCGGTCCTCATCCCTATGCCCGCGTACTTCAGCCACGCGATGACACTCTCTCTCCAATCTGTCAAGCCCATTCACCTCGCTTGCGATCCTAACGATAACTTCTACCCCTCTCTGCCGGCGGCTCGGGAATATCTCGAGGGCTCGAGATCGTCGGATGATCCGATTAAACCGAGGATGATACTCCTTATCAATCCGTCTAATCCGACTGGATCAATCATGTCCCACGAGTTGCTGAAGGAGTGGTTTGACCTAGCGCGGGAGTTCAAAATTGCGCTGGTGGTGGATGAGACGTATAGGGATTTCGTGGTGGGTGAGAATGAGGATGTGAGGGGGGTGCCGCATAGGTTGTTTGAAGATGAGGATTGGCGGAGTACGTTTATCAGCTTGGGATCGTTTAGCAGTGAGTCACTAGGCGTACTATTTCCAGGATAGAATATTGGCTGATACAGGACAGAGAGTTACCGGATCCCAGGCTATAGATTAGGTACCATAACGGGTAGCCCTCTATTACTTCGACAACTAGAAACTATCTGTGATTGCGTGCAGGTATGTTCACCCTTCCTGTTATCGCCCAGTTTATTATTAGCTGATTCAAAAGATTTGCGCCCCCCGCGTGGCTCAAATAGCACTCCACCCCCTCCTCCCTTCCCTCCGACCTGATCTTCTCGCCGCTTCCCGTGCCCTCGCTCACCGACGAAAACTCTTCAGCGAGATCATATCGACAGTCCCAGGCTGGACCCAAGTCTCGTCTGGCGGATACTTCGCCTATGTCTCTTTTCCCTCCGAGTATCTATCGGCCAGCTCAGCTTTAGGCCTCAAGAGGAAGAAGCTAGGGAGTGAGGATGTGGCCAAGGGCCTTGCGACAAAGGTCGGGGTGGTAGTCTTACCGGGAAGTTTCAGTATGCCTGATTTGGAGGATGATGAGGTATGGGAGGGTGTGGTAGGTGGACAAAAATTGAGAGAGGATCGATGGTTGAGGTGAGTTCACCGCAGTGGGTGAGAGACGGGGGTAGTCAGGCTGATGAGTTAGATTTGCAGTGGCGAATGTTGATGAAGAAACGATTGTTCAGGTCGGGCCTAGATTAAGGCGATTTAATGAAATTATGGGAATGCCATAATAAGTCTGTATCTATAGGGATGTCACGTCAGTGTCAGTCACCTGCAAGGCGCGAGTAGAGTTCTGTATCAATTGGGAAAGTCGACCACATCGAGATACATGAGAATTCCGGAATTATGATGTCGCCCCCACTGCCTGTGCTTCCTTCTCCATCATTCTCCTGTATCATCAGCTGGGACTCTCACAAGCCTATTTCTCCGTCAACATAGACTCACCGCCTAGCCTCCAGTATCATCCTCTCTTTCCGCTCCTTCAATCCCTTTTCTCTCCCTTCTCTCGATTCTTCCCATTTGACCTTCCCGTCCCCTCCCTCTGTGGCCTTCTCGCCCTCATCGACCTCTTTCCCCTTGTTGCTCGGAACGCGACTCGTCAATCCGTATCTCTCAATAAGTGAGACACCCTTCACTCCTGCGCCAGTATTTGGTTTAGAGGATGTAGAGGCGATAGGTGATGAAGGGGCTGAAGGAGGGTTGACGGTAGGTGGTTGGAGCGATGAAGGGATTTGGAAAGATGCTGGGGGCTAGAATGTCAGCTCGTAATCCACGCTGGCCTCTGGGCCCGTACACTCATTTCAGCTCATCTAAAGAGGAACCTAAGCTCACAGTAGGCAAAAATCCCTTCTCAATAATCTCTTCACTGGTCGCCTGACCTGATCTCGTCTTGGATAACGAGTAGATCAGATTAGGCAATGGGACATCCGGAAACGCAGCATGGATCGTCTCGACCGTACTGTTTGTGATCCCCGGTATATTATCGGGATTACTCGTTGCAGCTACGAGGCAATATCAGCGGCCCGCTTGGACGATCAAAGTGTATGACAAAGGGAGCTTACGCGTTCGACTGTAGAATATGAAGAGGGTGATTCCGAGTATTATCACTATGATGGGTAGGTATTCGTCTAATGACATCTTGAGCAGTCGTTCGGAGTGTCAAGGGCTGATAAGTATCTTAATTAGGATGGCGGATTGACGATAAGATTGCTCAGTAGGGTCCGACGGTCGACGGTCGGGCGAATCGACGCGAAGCCCGAAGTGTCGCACGGGCTTACTGTCCACCACCCAAATATACCTATAGCTATGGCAAGATAGAGTACCTTGAAGCCACAGTTGACTTCCTACCATGCCAATGAGATATACCTGGCAATGACAGAGATGACGCCGAGGTCAAAATGCATCATACATACACAAAGATCATATACAAATCTACACCCTTCACAGTCCCTCCATCCCCTCGAGCCTCACCGCCAGACTCATGTATTCCCCAAGCCCAACTGTACAATCACATAACAATTCGCCACGACAATGACCGCGAATAGCACATACCCCATCCAGGTCTGCCACTTTGGCGAAGTGAAGATTTTGGTAGGTCGCACTGGACGAGGGGGTTCAAAGGGGTGTTCCGCCGTTATGGTCTCGACTTCCGCCGTCGGTGTCGCTGGTGTCGATGCTAGGGTCTCCGCCGTCGTCGCTTCCGTTGCCGTCGCATCGCCTACTACTTCTGGTCCATGCACCGTCATGAGGTCTTCCCGACTGCAGAGGTATACCAGCGGGAAGATGACGGTTGGGAGTACGATACTGAGCAAGACTTGACTCGCGACGAGCATGGTGTTGAGTCCCGCTGGTCCGACGGCAGCTGCGACTGCTGCGGCGGGGATAACGCCAATGAGACGAGTGATGAGGCGTCTCCAGAATGGCTAGACTGTCAGCTCGTCTATTCACTATGACGATAGGGGGGAGACTCACTGATGTTCGCCAATTGATGAACCCCTCACTGACGACTTGGCCTGCAAGTGTTGCGGTGATACTAGCACTTTGACCCGCACACAGTAAGGCCAATGCGAAAATTGTGCCGGCGCCTCGACCAATGTAGCTGGACAGTAAAGCGTGAGCACCTTGGAGGGTTGCGTCATCTGCGTCGGCGCCGTTGTCCGAGTAGTAGAATGCGGCGCCGGCGAGAGTGAGGATGGCGGCGTTGATGGTTAGGGCGAAGCCGAGGAGAGAGAGGATTGTGTCGACCTGTCTCGTCAGTGCTCTTCAATTCGAATGTGAGCGAAGTGAAGATAAGACTTACTGAAGCATGTCTCAAATGCAGATCTACCCATCTTATCCGATTAAAAACTCCCAATTTGGCTTCATAAGCCTTCATAGCTTTCAAAAAATCATCCCTCCTTCCATCTTCCTCATCATCATCTACAACCTCTCTCGGCTCTGGCATATTCTTGACTTCTTCCTCCGTCTCCACCTCCGTCGCGCCGGCCTCTCGACCCGTGATTGAACGCTCAATAGGCAATCGGACCGCATCCTCATTCAGACCCGTAAGTGTATGGACTCGATGGACTTGATCAATCGATTCAAGTTCGTATTCCCCTTCAGCATTATCGTCGGTATCCCCTTTCTTGTCTTTCCCAAAACGGAGGAATGAGGGTAGTTTCGCTTGAATTCTGAGATTTCGGGCACGTCGAGCGCGGGTCGTTGATGGATCAACAGGTGGTCGAGGTACCATGTCCAGACGATCTACACTGGCTAGGCTTGAACCGAGAAAGAGAGCGTGAGGCATGACTGTTGCGCCGATTATACCGATGGAAGTGTAGGTCGCTCCGGGCGCTACCAGGGTCTGGGGATCAGCGATCATCAAACGCGGAACCCAAAGAAACTTACAGAAGAAGGCAGTAAGCCAAAGAAGACCTCTTTCCATTCGGGCTTGATGAGATGTAGCAGGATGGCGAATGAGACAAAGACGGCGAGGACGAGGACGACAATGAGGATTTCAAAGAAGAGCATTCCTCGTCGGCCGTCATTGGAGTTAAAGAAGGCAAGGACGATGAGAATGTCGACGGCGGTGATTAGGACACCGGCCCATAGAGGTAGTGAAGGGAAGAGTCTGCAATGTCAGCTACAGTGAATGTATAGAGCGGGGAAAGATGGGACTTACAGACTTAGAGCTACAGCACTCCCAATTAATTCGGCGAGATCCGTAGCGATGATGGCGACTTCAGCCATGATGTACATGGCCCAAAGACAACAATGTAGCGGTATTCGCCATTTAGGATACTTGACTTTAAGGCGAAGGAACAATAGACGTGTTTGATGAGGTAGTGAAGTGGCCGTTGTGGTTCCTATTCTCACTGCGAGAGTTTGGAGGACTGCCGTTTTAGGTCTCAATGCAAGAGGATAGTGAGAGAGAGACATACCGACTGCAGCAAGACCCGCTACTAGGACAACAAACAGTAATTTGTATCCATAGTTCGCACCGGCTTGTAGATCAGTTGCCCAATTTCCAGGATCGATATAGCTGATGACAATCAACAGTGAGCATAAAACGTGTGGAACCTTTGCTTACGCGACTGCTGCTACAAGACCTGGACCGACGAAGCGAAGATGTCTACCAGGGTCAGCAATCGCACCCGACAAGAATGACAAGCTGTCCATGTCCACACATACCTCGCACACACCTCCCGAGCTTTGCTCAGACTCATCCTGTCGATAATCTTACAGAGATTCTTTCGCGAATTGTATGCGACTGATCTCTTCTGGCGCGTATGGCTCTGCCAATGTGTACGCTATACCCTCAAGCTAAGTATCGCGTTGTAGCTACAGTATACAGAGATGGTAAGGTAGTGATGGAGGTGGATGAGACGACGAAAGACGACTGAATCAAGGTTTGGGTGTAGGATCTAAAATTAGACGCGCTGTTGACAGTGCCCGATCGGGGTTACGGCAACGGAGTAGGCTGTCCGAAGATCTCCGACAGCTCGGAATGTAACGCTGTAAGGCTGTGAGAGGCTATGATGCACTTGTGTACCCGTACGGTTTGCCATCAACTCATAGAGGATGCTATAGATAGCTTAATCTAAGCAGGCAGATTGGATCAAAAACCGATACATCCCTCACTCGGACCAAAGATTCCAGTCAGACGGCATCTATTCTTCGCCGGTCTTTTGGTTCTGAACCTGAGGCACCACCTCTCCTTTCCTTATTTTCTCCACGGTGTCTTTACCGGGCAGAACCATCGTAGGGGGTAGATGTGTTAGGCGGGGGAGGAGGGCGGCTGCTGCTGAACGAGCGTTCTGTTGAAGTACCATGCTGTTCTGTCAGCTACATCCTCAGGTCCTCAAGAGGCCCGCTCAGAATGATAAGACTCACTCCATGATCACCAATGCTGCCATTGTTTCCACAATGGGAACGGCGCGGGGAACGACGCAAGGATCATGTCGGCCCTTAGCTTCTAAGGTACCGGCCGAACCATCGTAACGCGCCGTTGCTTGGGCCTGGGCGATGGTCGCTGGGGGTTTGAAGGCGATTCTGAGTGTATCAGCAACTAAACTATGTGTATATCAGGGGCTTCAAGCGTCTTTCATTCCCCCTCCTCATACCGTTCGGCAAATAAGCCGAGGACTCACCGGAAGTAGATATCCTCCCCATTGCTGATCCCACCCTGAACACCTCCACTCCAGTTTGTCGTCGTCCTCAACCTTCCCTCAGCGTCCGCCCCGCCCTCGACGAACATATCATTATGCTGACTTCCGGGGAACATGGCGCCTCTGAACCCAGAACCAATCTCAAAGCCCTTCGTCGATGGGATTGAGAGCATAGCGTGTGCGAGGCTCGCTTCGAGCTTGTCGAAGCAGGGTTCACCGAGTCCCAAGGGGGCATTACGGATGACGCAAGTCAGTACACCGCCGAGGGAGTCGTCTGCTGCTTTGGCTGCTCGAATGGCCTACCCCCATCAGCACAAATCTTTATCCAAGGACAAATGCAAAACTTACCTCTTCCATCTTCTTGCTTGTTTCCTTGTGGGGACACCGAGTAATCTCCTTATCCACCTCGGACCTTTTAACGGTATTGACCAAATCCATGTACTCTTTCCCCAACACCTCATTTTCCTCCTCTTCAAATGGCAATCCCACTTTGCCTACACCACTGACAAACGCAACAATCTCCACGCCGTACGCCTCAGCAAGATATTTCTCGGCAATAGCACCAGCGGCAACTCGACCAATAGTCTCTCGGGCTGAGGCTCGACCACCGCCCGAAGACGCCTTGACACCGTACTTCGCCAGGTAGGTGTAGTCGGCATGCGACGGTCGGGGGTAAAGATCCGTCTCGGCGTAATCGTGTGGTCGCTGGTCTTTGTTGTGCACTAGCAGACCGATGGGCGTGCCGAGGGTGACACCGTGCTCTGTGCCAGATTGAAGGTGGACTGTGTCGTATTCGGAGCGCTGGACATTAGCAAAAAATGATTAAACGAGGTGGTTTTCTGGTGAATGATGTGGTACATACAGCAGTGGTAATGTCACTTTGACCAGGACGACGACGAGAGAGCTGAGTCTGGATGTCCTCCTCAGTCAATTTCAACCCCTAACTCATCAGCTCGATCTCCAATTCTGGCATTTTTGAGTCCGATGACTAGACGTACAGGAGGCACACCATCGACAATGCACCCGACGGATTTACAGTGGCTCTCGCCGTAAGTGTGTACGCGGAATAGGTGGCCGAATGAGCTCATACTGTAGAGATGGAAAGCTAAGTAAAGTGATCGAAGCTCGAGCTCTTGAGTCGAAGTTGATCTTTCGGAAATATTTGGTCCCGGGCCGTGCCTGAAAAGGGATGATATCCGTGCGTCGCGATCAAGTAATTCCCTTTTGCCCGAAAGACTGGCGTTGAATGCATGCATATCCACTGCCATCAATGCGTCGAGAGGTAGATGATAGACATGACGGTGTGCTAGTCAGTCTGCTTGCTTGGTGCACTGATGCATGAATACCACCCCTTCGGGCTCAAAAGCCTTGAGGAATGCGGAGTGGAGGCGGAGATGTCCGGCGCGATGACGCACAGCCCGATCGCGCACTGACCAGCCGCTATAGATACCCTTCTGGTATATTCGCATGCTGCGCACAAGCACCCGACTTACTCAGCGAATCTCAACGTTTAAGACCGACTTCTCCTCAAAAACACTCGCCAACCCCGCAGTCACTTGCCGACCACTTCAAAAAACCGCTCACGCTCAACTACGCCGTTTCTACAACTCCACACCCTCTCGCTCTGTCAAAATGTCCGTCTCTGGTACTATGCCCAAGTGTAAGTGGCTCTGACTCCATCCACCTGATTTAATTGTTGATGTTTTAGCTTGCTGCACCCTCCCTCCCGTGCAGGCTGAACACACACCCACTGGATCATACTCCGACATCAACGGTCTGAAGACCTATGTCTCCGGCGACAAAGACGCCAAACAGGCTATCCTATTGGTGTATGATGTCTTTGGTTTCTCCCCTCAGATCTTACAAGGTGTGCATCTTGAAATCAGCAGGTCGAATACCAGAGCTGACAGTGTGTCAGGCGCAGACCTACTCGCCAGCCAAGGCTTTGCAGTCTACATGCCTGATTTCCTCAGCGGCGATTATGCCAATGGCAGCTGGTACGACGGCAGCGAGGAGTAAGTATTGTCCCTTTCCTCTATCTCTGGAGGACGACTCTATGCAAGAGTGTCAGCTGATCGGTAGGGGCACCCAAAAGCGTACAGAGTGGTTCTCCAAATTCCCAGGCCAGTGCTCTTCCGAGGCTAAGCCAGTCGGTAAGATGATCCAAGAGATCAAGGGCCGTCATGGTCAGGTCGGCGCTGCTGGTTTTTGCTGGGGATGGAAAGTGCTCGCGTTGGCTGAGAACAATGGCGAGTTAGCAGGTTTGGCAGGATGTCACCCGTCGTAAGTTTTCCGTGCTCAGCCTCCGGTCTGACACGAATGGCAAGGCTGACGCCGTAGACTCTCTGCTGCAGATGACGTTGAGAAGATTTCTGTGCCTCTCGCTCTCCTTCCGTCCGAAGGCGAGGACATGGCTGTTGTATGTTCTCTTTCCGTCCGCCCGAGGGCTTAGGCTGATCTGGAGTAGATGAAGCAGATCCATGAGGGTGTTGAGAAGAAGGCCCCTGGGTCAAGCTTCATCAAGCCGTACCTTGATGTCCCGCACGGCTGGATGGCTGCTCGAGGTGATGTACGTCTGGCCCGTGGCCTAGCTTTATGTCTAATGAGGGGCCGCTGCTGATGATCACAGCTCAAGAATGAGCCTGGATTGAAACAGTTCCACGATGGTTACTCTACGCTAGCTGCGTTCTTTAAGCAGAACATGAAGTAGGTCTGAACGAGCGGAGAAGTTATGGTCTGCGTGAGGATGCAAAGAAGTACAATGCGCTGCACTATGATACTTAGACAGTGCTTGAACGAGGAGCGAGCCAGCCAATCTCAGCCAACGCGAGCATTTGTCGGAATCCGGAGAAGATTTACCGCTTCCGCCGGGATGTGCTAGCAAAGATCGACATCAGGGGTGATACTTCAGGGTTCATTGCGTAATATCATTTAAACCCTGTTTGCCACTCTCGATCGCTCAAAACGTCAAAGTTCTGGGCCTTTTAGCTTCCTCTTCCCGCAGCATGGCCATGCATCTGAGGTCGGCAGTGGTCGGCGCATAGTGTAGAGAGCATTCAGTAGAGCGAGCAGCAGCGGCAGACTGCATGATAAAGAATCCTCTATGTATGTACTATGTAGAGGGGCCAGCGAAAATCTGTCGATCCGCGTTTTAAAATTACCGTTACGGCCTCCGCCCACGCCCCCGTCCGGGCACGCCCACAATTCAAACGCCCAAAAGCCGAAACAGGCTGAAATTTCATTCAACGGGGGCAGGGGCTCAAGCCACCTCTCGTACAACCCAGATCTGTGGGATCCGAGTAACCATCGTTAGGGGCATCTCATACCCACACGACCGGCAAGGCGTTTCGGGTCATCGTACGCGTGTTTTGCAAGGGGCCCGCTGTGAGATCCAAACTTGTGAGTCTGAATCTTTGGTACCACCTTTCAATTGTCACTGTATACTGAAAAAAGTCCAGCAGCTGGTCTGCCTTTATCTCTCATTCCTTAATTGTCTGTCGGGCTGGGAGAAGGAGATTGCTGGTTGGAAGGAAGGTGAGTTTGTTCGGGTCCGATCGCAGATCTCATTTGGTGTGTGTGTGTGTGTGTGTGTGTTTGAGGGGTGTGTGCATGGATCTTAACGTCACGAGGCCCTCCTTTGGATGCTATCTATTTTTTTTATCTATCACCCTCACCGCTTCTCATTCTGGCCACCCCTCTTCTATAGTAGAGCAATGACTACTGTCGCCATCGTTACACCAAGACTTTCAGCTGACGGTAATCAGGATTCATTCCACTCGCGTCGATCACCCATTTTTAGCCCCACTTCCATTCCGCAAAAACGGCTCCGGCCCTCCCAAACCCCATCTACAACTCCATATCGTGTCGATCAATCTCACACTCGCCATCATCCGCAAGAGGGGGCCAGACTTACATCCTGGCCTCCCCAGTCATACAATTGTCGGAAGTCGAGACGGAATTCAAGGCGAGCTGAGACGAGACGAGACGAGACAACGCGCGACGATCACTTTATAATTGGCGCGAATCCCCCCTCGATCGGATTCTGATTCATCTATTCTTGCCCATTCAATCGCACGGCATTCGTTCCGGCTCGTCTGCCTGCTCTTGACAGGTGGTACCACAGTTTTCTCGCGGTCGTCAAGCGTCGTTCGACCATTCGTAGGAACGCCGAGGCTCATCCCGTCCTCCCCCCCCTCTGGATTGGGAGCATCGGTCTTCTGTATTCCTACTCATTCCTCGCCTTTATCCCTTACCGAAAGCATGCTCGACCTCTATCCTTCCTCGCCGGGCGCATCATCCTCCCGAGTCACACTAGATGACCTCGCCGAGATTGATCTGAACGGTCCGTCTGCCCCTATCCCGCCCACCCTTCGTCGGCGGCGGCGCCCATCAACCCATGCTCGCCGCGTGGCTACATTCGCTCTCTCCCTCTGTCTCCCATACATCACCTCGGCGGATGCTCTCCCCTCGCCTCATTCTCCCCTACTCCTACCGCCTGCCCCACCGCCTTCCCCTCCGTCCGCACGATGGGTCCGCCTATCCCGCCACCTCCTCACGCGCACCAATGCCATCCTCGTCGCTGGAGATTACAAGAAGGCGAACTCGGAATCGGTCACAGTCCCATGGGACTGGGTTATATTGGAACAACGGTTCCAGCCCGGCTTCATTGTCCTCTCCTACCTCATAGCCTTCGTTGGCTCCCTCTGCACTCTCGAACTCCTCCTCCGCCGAACATCCAACCATGGCTGGCGCAATCAATGCCTTCTCGCCGCGGCCGGTATTTGCTTTGGATCAGTATCGACCTTTTCGATGCACTTCATCTTCAACCAAGCTCTCACTCTCCACTCCCCTGCAATACAGGATAACGAGGCTTTGGCCCTTATCTATGGTCCGGGCTATACCGTCCTCTCTCTCGTTGCGAGTTGTGCAGCCATGACGATCGCCTTTTTCGTCATGGGTACCGACCTTGGGAACTGGTGTTGCGTTTATGGCCTTCCCCGGTCTTCTCGCCGGAAAGAGAAGGAGAATCAGCGCCAGGCTGACGAGTACAAGAAGTGGAAGATGGCGCATATCAAGAAGGGGGAGATGCTGAGTAAGAGTGCCAAGGGGATGGGCGCACTAGTTTCCGCTGCTGGAAAAGTTGCGAAATGGTCACTTGTCGAAGATCCCAACCGTGAGGAGGAGTTCACAAAGGGCGGATGGCTGAGTCCGCTTGGAAAGATGGGCAAAGGCAAGGTCGCGGATGAGGAGAGAGATTGGGAGGATGGTCAGATGACAAGTCGGACGACGGGGACGTTGAAATCAGCGCAGGATGAGGCGATTGCCAAGGATAAGAGGTTGAGCGAGATTGAATTTAGGCAAGGGCGAGATGCGGCAGTGGCGGAGATTGCAAGGAGGGAAACGCCCACGCCGAAGAATAGACGGCAGAGTGGGAAATCGGTTCGTCACGTCGCATCTGCCGCTTCCCTCCCCGCTGTTCCCGCTCCAGCTGCCTTCTTTGGCCGAAGAGGATCCGTCCCTGCCCATCTGACCGGAGTCGGGTTCGGCGGCGGAGGTGGATTTGGAAACAATGCCGATTTCTCACACTCGACAACCGAAGTCTTCCTCCCAGGCTATAATTTCCCACCTCGTGTCGACTCGTCGACTGCCGATCTCCTGAGAGAGTCTGTACCCGACAGCCCTCGGGAGTCGGAAGGATCACCCTCTTTTGCCCGCCCAGCATCATTCGACATTCCCCCTCATCCAACATTCGACTACGCTAGTCGTCGTGCTTCCCTGCCCACTGTCAACCCCGCTACTCGAGAAGCAATGTTCTCATCCTCTCTCTCTCGGATCCAATCGTTGCCTGAGGCGGACCAGGATGCCCATTCTGCTCATTCTCCGCCATTGGGCGGCTTCACCTCGCCGTCCTTCAGCCACAAAGATACACAAATGGAGGATGGGCTCGAGGTGAAGGATCACGATGATGTTGCTGAGAGCAAAGCGGACCAGGCGGAGGCTCATCGCGCTAAGAAGGCGAGGAGATGGGAGCGGAATGGGTGGGGTGTCAAGGTGCAGAAGTTCCTCGGGTTTGATGTGGTGACTAAAGAAGAGGCATTCAAGATTGTTCTCACGGGGACAATCGCCGGTTTTGGCGTAGCTGCAATGCGTAAGCTCTCGTCCCTGCTGGTGTGGGTAAACCTTCGCTGACTTGTCAGACTACATTGGACAACTGTCCATTGTCGGTATGCCTTGGATCCAGTACGACCCAGCCTTCGTCGTTGGATCAGTCATCATCGCCGCTGGCGCCGTTGTCATTGCCCTCTACATCATGTTCATCATGCTCCGACCCAAGCTCAAACATGGCTTCCTCTACAAGATTTGCGTCGCCGTCATCCTTGCCATCGCCGTGTGTTGCATGCATTTCTGCGGTAAGTTCACTTCATACGCAATTAGGTACATCCACTGATTTTTAGGAATGATGGGCACGACCTACGCCTGGCCGATCAATACCCCTATCACCAAGCATGATTTACTCGGCGGTACAAACGGCGCCATTGTCGGTATCGTCACTGCGCTCGCTCTGACCGCGTGTCTCGCCTGCGGTGTCTTCTTCGCCTTTGAAGCCATTCAGGCCAGACGCGAACGTCTACGCCGTCGTCGAGTCGTCGTCGCTTCCATCATGTTTGATGAGCAAGATCGGATCCTCGTCAACTCCACAGACGGTTTGCCTCCCATGTGCGATATCGCCTCTTTGTCCGGAGCAGGCGAGACGACTTTGAAATCTAGTAAAAGGTCATCATCCCGCGAATCCCTCTCCTCGTCCGGCGCTTCCACTGTCCTCGGTATGGACCTCACTCCGGGTCACGAAGCATTCGTCAATGCCCTCCGGCTCAGTTGGTTTTGGCGAAATCCCCAATACTCTGCTTTGAACCCATTCAACAAAGACCGAGACACAATCTCGACGAGCGGTACAGCGCCGGCTGTCTCGAATATGAATCTGTCGCTCTCGGAGATTAGGCGGGGGTCGATGCAGACTATCAATAGCTCGACTATTGGTGGTAGTGTTCGTCCATCGAGACTTTCAGTCAACAAATTCTTGGAGCGTTTCGTCATTTCGGCGGGGCAGCTCGCGGTGAGGTTGACGGGTCAAGAGGATGGAATACAGAGGCTGGGTGTATTGTACGATCAGATCTTGACGACGTGAGTTCTGCTCTGCACAGTGCGGGAATTCAAGCTGATGCCGATAGGGGCTGGGTCAAATTGACAAACTCGTCCGATACCGTCTCGAAGGGTCAACTCATCATGCTTGTGCGACGCGTGACAGCTCAGCAAGAACGTGCCGACCTCCTCACTCGTCACTACATCTTTGCAGATGCGTCAGCCGTCGCCGTCGCACTCCAACGCACCCTCTCTGTCCCACTCGAACACATGAATCCACTCCTCAGCGACGTTTTGCGGTTCTGCGATACAACCACCCGCGTCGACCTCCAACCCGGTACACTCTATGCTGGAGTCGCCATTGTCCAGGCTACTCCCTTTGACGGTCTCCGGATCCTTCTCGAGGACAAGACCCGGAGTCAATTACCCATGCGCGAATTGTGCACCTTTACATCATCCACCATGTCCCGCCTCAGCCACAATACGGGGGCAACAGAAGAGTTGGGCGGATCCGTTGAGGATATTGGCGAAGCTCTTACTTGGCTAGAAGGGATGAACCTCCTCTCCATCATTGGGCGTAATGTCGCCACTGCGCAGTACCCAGCCAGGGAGTCAGTGGGCGGACCAATTGTCGCTCAGCTTCTGAGGTATATTGAGCGTACGATCGTACCCATGCTCGATGGGATGTTGAGCCAGGACGATATGGCGCATATCATCCCTCGACTGGCACTCCATCCCTTCCTTGTCCCTCTCACTCCTCATCGACCACGCTCCAACCCTCTTATATCAGCCACGAACTACATCCCACCCTATATGATTGTCCTCTATGCCAACTATGACGCGGCAGTCAATACATTCACCGACAAGTGGTTACCATTCAACCTGTTCCGCGTGCAGAACAGCTGCGTTATGGCGCCATACGTCGGTGGCGAGGTGGCAATACCAAGAGGGGTACCGAACGGGGTTACTTCAGATCTGCCAGAGGGTTTCAATCCTGGTCGACGACCTAGTAAAGTTCAATTCGAACTTTCCCCTTCTCAACTCCTACAGCAACAACAACAAAATACACCATCATCTTCATCTCCTTTAGCCAACCCTTACGCGCCATCTTACTCTCCAATGAGCCTTGGTCCCGAGACACCCGATGCCTCATCATCATTCGCGGGTTTCGCTTTCCCTGCTCGGAACACTACATCACCTCCCCCTCCTCCCTCCTCAGACCCCTACGCTCCTAGTCACACCGAGTTAGGCACCCCATTCTCTACTCCGTCCGCACCGATGAACGTCCCTGCTCATCGCTTTAAGGATCGGGGCGGGCCCAGACGGAGCAGTCTGGCCAAGCCTCGCGATTTCGCCTACCCTCCTCCGGTGTCTACGGCGATCGCCAATCCTTTACAGGATCTGGTTTCCGGCCCCAAGTCCCCAACTCTGTATGCGGGGGATAGGTACGCCGGTGCGCCGGGCGTAGGCGAGTGGGATCCGGATTGGTTGTTGGTGCTCCTACGGAATAAGCTGAGGGCGGAAGCGTAGGAATTCGGACGGGCGGTGACTTGAAGGGGAACAGGAAACATCATTAGAACATCTCAACTTGGTATAGCTTCTTTGTACTTTATCGCTTCTTTCTTTTGGGTTTGGGTGGTTCGGTATGGTGGTATGGACTATATGGGGAGAGTCAAGGAATGGCAAACACGTTGTATCATTATAGCCTAGACAGCGATTCAATCGATGTATCATATGGCCAGTGGCGCAAGGACGTCAGCATAGTGCAAAGTGTGTCCCCCTAAGAATCGAATATGCATATGTGCCATGGAAGAGCGCAGCAGACGGCTATCCCCCTTAGCCTCGACTTCACTCTCTGGCTTCTATGTGACAACGCTCTCATCCAACAAGGTCCAACAGCTCGCATTCTGCACCAGGATCGCCTTGTGATGGTCCTGTTCGGGACCAGCCTTGTTGGCGAGAGCGAGCATCTTGCTCAATTCGGCCTGCTGCTCGCGAACCTCCACCGCGCTGCCCAGAGTGACGCTGATCACCGGATCCTCCAGGTCTTTCAATCGCCTTTCCGTCTTTGTCACGGCCTCTGAGAAGTCGGCATCGGAGACGAAGGAGAGGGAATAGGGGGCTGTGTCAAGATTGACGCCGCCTGTATTGACGTCAGCTCCCCTGCCTTACGGACACATCGCGAGAGACATGTTTGCCACTGACCTCCAAGAGAGGCGAAAGACTTGATGCCATCCGTTGAATCGACCCCGTGAGACATGATGGTGTCTGATAGGGTTGTTGCTGATCTGAGCTGTGGGCTGAATGTAAGTAAGAGATGAGGAGGTAAAGTGAGGAATATGTAGGATGTTAGAGGGGGAAGGGGGATAAGTACACGCGAGATATAGTATGGGCCTGCTGGAGATAGGGCGAAACACAGGAGAGACGTTTTCCTTTGAGTACCCGTCACTCCCTTTGCGCAAACTGCTAGCTGGTCTTCCCTTTGTAAGCACGTATTTCGCACGCGATTCGTCCATACTGAAGCCTGAGTATGTTATACTACCAGACGATATGCTCCTGTGCGCCCCCCCACATTCACCCGTCTTGGCCTGAGAAATGTGCGTTCAGTATGCCCGAAAGTCAGTACTCCGAGTAAGCAGCAGCAGCATATCGACGAAACGAGACACACAAATACCTCTTACTCATAGTGTTCTTTACTTGGCGCCGGACCCCCACTCTTCTCCGCATACCGTCCCTCCAGCTCAAAAGCATTCCCTCCACCGCCCCTTCCATCAAAGTGCATAAACGCGTGCGCGTTTTTCCCTTGCTCAGCGCCCAAGATCCTCACCAGCTCCTTCTCACTAAGCGCCACCAAACCCCTTATCCCATCCACCTGAGACATCACATACTTTAACGCATGTCCCTGGACGCCCGGGATAGTCCGGAGCATCTCAACCGCCATGGTATTCTCCATTTCGGGTCGGATTGCCATTCCCCCTGCTAAGGCCGAAGCGGTTGAAGAACCCTTGAGAATTGCTGAGAGCTCGTTCGGCTCGTCATGGTTGAGTTTCAGATCAGAGAGGATTCGGACAGATTCGTGGGGCGAGGAAGACCAGATAATTCGGAGGCGGGGGAAATGGAGTGTAAGGAGGACGAGTTTCGATTGGAGGAGGAAGGCGTCCCATGTTTCCTCTTTGGGCTTGTTTCGGCCCATATTCTCGCGTCGGGAGTCTTCTTTAGTCTAAGAAGGATCAGCTGATGTAGAAGTCTGGGTAAGGTCTATTCTCTCCAGCTGGGTAGTGCTGCCTAGGAGGAAAAGTACGTACCCGGAGACTGAAACGATCCTCCTCGAACTCAATGAGCAAAATACAGATCTCATAATGCGCAGTCATGGATTCACACTGCGTATGTCTGTCCAAATGTCAGCTTCCGAGCTCTCCGCCGCAACGATTGCTCCACAACTCACAATCTGCCATTCGCAAAACTGCCCTCCAAATCAGGTAATGATTTCCTCTCGATACACATCTTGGGCGTGATAATGTAATCGCCAACGGTAAGAGTGGCCGGGACAACTTTGATTCCAGCTGCGTCGATAAGAGAGGGTAGCAAAGCTCCCATTTCTCGGATATCGACGATAATCTAGATCGAATTAGCTTCTTTACGTGCCAAAGAGGTTTGTTAAAGCTTACTCTCGCTTCCTCCGCTACATCCCCAGAACCTCCTGCATTCCGGGAGGAATACGTCGTCTTGGCTCTGGTAACATTGTCGCGCATTGGCGCTCGGGGGTTGTTGTTGTATATTGGAATCACCATACTCTGTGACGAGTCAGCTATTTCTCCCCAGCAGCATCGGTGGGCCAACTGACCGATCGGTCCTCGATGAGCTTCTTGAAAGCATCATCCTCCCTCTGCATCGAGCTCAAAAATCGATCCTCTTCAAACGAATTGGCGTACACCATTTGATACACCCTCAATGCTAAACCGGGATGACTATTCTTGTACACCTAGATATCAGCTTCATAATCTTCAGCTAAGAAGGGACTCACCTCTAATCTCCGGATAAAAGCCAGATTGGGTTCATAACAAACCACAAATCTCGGCCGGAGCTCATTGAGCAGTATATCATCATCCTCCCCTCCATACGGCCGAATGATGACTGTGTCCCCCGGATCTAATAGTCCATAATCGGCATCAAAGTCCTCTGGGAACAATCCCCGTTCTTCCATCCATGCAGCAGCGGCGGCGTCGGATAGTGATCCCGAGCCGTCTTGAGCCTGGGTGAGACGGTTAAGGTCTTCTTCCTCCAAGATTGAAGCTTGGGCCATTAGGCTCTGGGAGGCTTCGGCAGGGTTGATGCCTAGCGGGATTGAGGATGATGAGGATGGGATGGAGTTGGGTGTGGATTCGGATGAGGGACCGGCAATGGATGTGGGGTCGCCAGAGGGCATGACTGTCCCGGCCGGTTTAGATCTGATAGGTGTAAGCTTTCTTGGCAGAATCATTCATGTAAAATCTCACGATTCTGATAGTGCCCATTGTAATTGGACATCCTCCGTGTTCCCTCCTCCGCCAAAGGCATTCTGATTTCTCATCGCCTCTTCTTTGTCAGCCCTGCATAGTCAGCTTGGACCAAAATCGTCTTATCGCAGTGACATACGGATCATTCCCCGGCGCTCTCGCACCCTGCACGATCCCCACTCCTCCACCCCTCACTCTCCGCCGTTTATAGTACGGCCGCCCATTCCTTATCCTCGTTTCCTCCGCACGTGTAGCCTCCATACCCCCCTGCTTCACCACTTGATCCCCATCATAGAACTGGTCTCGCATGCGAGATGGATCCATCTGCATCCCAACTTTCTCATGCTGCCAATTTGAAAGAAAGAGGGTTTCCATCATTTTTCGTCCGGCTTTGGGTCCAAAGGCGGGCTCGGAAGTCGTATCCATTGTAGTGAGATACTGGCGTAACTGGAGGGCGGTGCGGTCGGAAGCGACCATGACTAGGACGGTATTCGTGCCTGGTTCATCTGAAGATCAGTCCGATGTTGAGAGATAAGCAAGGATGAACGCACTGGCATGTGACTCTTTGGTCCGCGTTTGCGTATCCTCGATCTCCTTCAGAACCTTCGCCAGTAGACTCCACTTCGGCAGTTCTTCCAAAACAGGCTCGTGGTTCTTCCGAAGTCTACGCTTGACGCTCGACTCCAAATGTTGCTGTAGATCGTATAGAGCTTGTGGCGGTCGAAAGATTGGAGGACCGTAAGAGCAAGGTACCGAAATGATATCCTCGTCATCCCCAAGTTCCCGCATCTCCTCGTCGGCTTCCGCATCCGCTGGTGGTGGATCGTTCCTCGGAGGCGGCTGCGATTGCGTCGCAATGATTTCCATAACGTCGTCGTCGCCGCCTTCCGCTGTCTCAGTATCCCGCAGAGCAGCTTCATCATCCTCGAATTCCTTCCTGCTCGTCCCCGCTTCACGATTGCGCGAATCCCACCCATCATCCGGTTGGTCCGGATTCTCAACTTCGTTATCCATCACAGCCTTCCTTTGGCTGACTCGAGCTTGACTCGATTCGACGAGCGTACCGGCTGGTTTGGCATTGAACCAGTAGTGCTGGAATCGACCGCCGTACCCGCTTGGCAACTTTTCAGCCGCGAAATGTTGGCGCTGGAGAGTGTTGATGTATGATGCAAAAGTCGCAGAGTCGTACTCCAGTAACCATCTGGGAGGTCAAAACGATCTCTATGATCACGACCCCGTTAGACTCACGTATGTAAATTTCGCAGCTCTGTCAGAGCAGCCACCAGGATTTTGGTCTTCGCTCCGACTTTGTGCCATACAGGCTTGAGCAGCATTCGGACTTTCGTGTCAAAGTTCTTGAATTGGGCATTACGAACATTGATGTCGTCTAGATCGAGATTCTGAATCCATCAGCTGTGAGTTTCAAAGCAAGCCCGGACTCATTCTACGACTGACCAGGGAGTGATCGCGTTTCAGCTCCACCAGCACAGCCTCCATGCACTCCGTGATGGCATCCTGAATTTCACGCATTCGAGCGGTCATTGGCTGGTACAACTCAACAACTTCGGCTTTACGCGTGGCCAGTGAAGTCTTGACGGCCTCGTTATACCTGAGACTATAAGCTAAATGACCCGACATGTGCAAGCTTAGCTCACCTTGGCCACACCATCACGTTGTTCATGTTAAGATTTACGAGCATGTCCTTCAGTGGAGACATTCCGTGTGCGAAAGCTTCAGGCTCATCCGAAAAGGCTTTGCAGAAACCGCTCTGATGATGAGCTCGGCGAGTGCGACAAATCGAAGAGGCTTACCTGATTTTCGCGCCGGTACAGTCGGACGCAGAATTCTTCTTGGCTACCATGCGAAACCCTGGGGTGTCAGTTGAAGAATGAGGAACACATCATCGAGACAGCCTACTTCTCAGCGTGCAATAACACCAGACCAGTGATCAGCTTAGCGGGGACGGTCCCCTCTGCCAAAGTCAGCTCGAGCACAGGAAAGTCACAGGCCGTTCAGTTGACGTACTGAGCAGGTCATTAACCAGAATTTTGCTGGTGACTGAGAAAAGACCACCCAGTCGATATAGGTCCTCTCTGGTCGTATCAGCTACTATGTCATGAGAGGCGAGAAGACTTGACGCTGCGCACCTCTGCTGGGTATTCATTTCGTACGTCAGAACTCTGAATCCAGGATCTCGGACTCCCATGATACCGAGCTCGTCTCCGATACCAGCTTCATCGGAAGGTGAAGCATTCACCTATTGACCCTCAGCTTCAATCTTCCTAGTAGAGCGATCAAGCTTTGGATACGTACCACTAGAATAAGGTCTTCTTTCCGGTCATATGTCTTGAGCAGGGCGCAAATGACCTAGCCATAAGCGGATGAACACTCTCAGTTTTCCGGGTTCCCAATAGCTTACTCGTCTCATTCCCAAGCCCTTGGCCATAATCAACAAATCATCCTTCTGCGGGGTACATATTTCCCGGATGATCGATTTGTGAAATGACAGGTAAGGAATGTGTCTCTTGAAGGAGGACATGGCGGAGCGTGATTTCTTCGGGGCTATATATTCATCGTCTGTACCGATTGCTTCGGGCGTCCTGTGTGGTCCTAGGGTGTAGGTACAGTATATGAAGTGATGTTGAGGTGATAAGGTGAGTGTACCCTTCTCAAGCTCCAGCCCGGTGGAGGCAGGCTGTTTACGCGGCGGTCGCCGACTTAGGCGAGCTAAACGAGCCCAGATGTCTGAGCCAAAATCCTCCTTGAAAGTTCCTACAACTTCACTCCTTAGCCAACAGCTACAATGTACACCCTATCCACCTCTACATTAGCGCGTTCGACCCGCCGGTCTCTTATCTCCCGGAATATCCACTTTTCAGCGCCCCTCCTCGCTGGTCCGTCCGCCCTGGAAGCTCGACTTCGAGATGGGTTGAAATCAGCCATGAAGGCAAGGCACCGTCAAGCCGCGACAACTATCAAGGTAGGCCTGAGGATTCGAATAGTAGAGGCTGTGGTGGATGAATTTCCCCAGATTGGACAGGTGCTGACTGACCAGAGTGTCTTGGCCGACGCTACTAATGCCGCCAAAGCTGGACCGAACCCTAATGACCCCGCGACGGAATCAGCAATCATCACTGCCCTACGCAAGGGCATAGATAAACGAGTCAGCTACTTCCTGCTTAGCTACTGGCCGAAGCACAAATAGCTGACATCCACAGAAAGAAGCAGCAGAGATATACGCCCCTTCATCCCCTTCACCCTCAGCCGAACAACATACAATCCTCACAACCGAAATCGACCTCTTATCCTCTTATCTGCCCCAATCACCGTCCGCCGAATCCCTCTCTGCTCTAGTATCTGAAGTGATCGAGTCCCTCTCGGCAGACGTGAGGGCGGGTAAGGGCGCAATGGGTCCGGCGATGAAGGGGATATTGGCGAAATTGGGTGATGCGGCAGCAACGGTGGATCGGAAAGAGATTGGAAGGCTTGTGTCGGAGGCATTAAAGCGATGATTGGTGTCACTTCAGGCTACATGTACTTTTCTATATACATCTACTCTGCTCTATGTACAACTCGAATGACGGATCTGACTAACTTGGGTCTGATGATATTATAGACAGAAAATGAGAATGGTACCTGAACGTGTCCCTCACAACCCCTCAATACAACCACGCCACCCTCCATCTCGTACACCCCACTGCCGGCCCTCACCCAGCGAAATCCCTCCCAGCCTCCTGAGCCGGAATGTCAAGTAACAACATCGTTCCGAGTCCGCTGCTCAGACCCAGACCCCCGTCCTGCTCCTTGCTACTCCCCCCAATCATCCCATCCTCCTCTGACCGCCGGTCCATTGGGTCCGCATCATCATGAATCTTCGACCTCTTATTGTCCCTCCCCACGACTGAGCTGCCCTGCGCCCCACCGGATCCAGCAGCACCGCCTTCCTCTGCCACGTTACCGTCCGAGCGTCGTCGTTTCGAATTGGGTGATTTCGGGAATCCGATAAAATCTTCCTCGCTCGCCTCGTCTAGGCCAGGAACGAAGCCTTTCGGCTCTTCGATCGCAGGCTCGAGGGCAGATCTTGAGAAGTATCGATTTCCGGGTTGGTCTCTTGACTCCGCCTCCATTCCCCCATCTTCATCCTCCTCCGCTCGCCCAATGATCGGCGGCATACCCACATATTCCACCCACCCAACCTTCTTCTCCTCCCCACTTCCACTCCCACCCATCATCTCATCATCCAGCCCCACCTCCATCCCGGACCTCCCAAACAGCTGCCCCCGTAACCCTTCCCTAGCCTGAACCAAAAGCCCCGCTTCAATCATCGCAAGACTGACCGCGTCAATCTCTTTCGGTCCCAGTTTCGCCGTATATTTATTAGTAATAACCGGGGCCGGAGCGCTCGCTTTCAATTGACCAAATCGGCGGGAATAGTGTTGGGATAATGTTGATCGGCCAACATGACGAGGGGAAGAGAGAGGTAGACCGTATCGAAGGTCTTGACAGATCTGCGAAATGTCAGCATATGATACATCAGATAGAGTCTATGACATACCTGTGCCAGAATCATGATTGTTAACTCTCCTCGTGATGCCCGGTCTATCAGACTTGGATCTGGATACGCCGCTCCATCCCCATCACCCAAACTCCGACTCGGACCGTCCTCCCCAACCTGCTCAACAACCATCATTTCTTCCTCTGACATCATCACCGCCCCCTCCCCTTCACAAACCGCCTGAACACTAGCATTGCTATCCTCCCCTTCCCCAAATGGCCTCTCACCCATAATTTGCACCACTTCCAATTTCCCCGATACCCTCTTGGCACCACCCTCTTCGCCCTCCCCCCGCCCCAATTTCCTCCTTGCAGCAAGCACGAGGACTGAGGCGTACTTCTGATTCATCCCAATTTTGGGATCGTACCCATTCACTGCCTCCACTGCCTCTGCCGTCGCGCGCACCCGCTTCTTCTCCCCCATTTTGATATTGACGAACCACACCGGGTCTGCTACTTCCATTTCACCTCGATCCCAAGGGGTTGTCACGGCACTACACAGAGCCGTCTTCTCCGGTACATCCTTGGGCACCGGCGACCAGTTGATAGTTTCCGCTTCGTCCCTGCCATCCTTCATCTGAAAAGCCCTCTTTCTCTTTTGCTTCTTGAGCACCCTGGCGAAAGGTCCGCCAGCGGCACCGGTGCTGACATTAACCTTAGCCTTGCCGTCCTTCGCCGCCTTTGGAACCTTATCCCCACTTTGGACAGCCAGATACTCCGTGCTCGGTAAATTCTCCCACGCCCTAAGAAACTCTTTGATCCCAGGCACCTTCTTCCTCGTCCCGTCTCTGATCGCTTTTCGTAGTGCGCTGAGCGTGGCATGGCACTCGCGCACCGCTTGGAGCGTTTCTGGTGTGTCTGAGCTGACGTGTCGCGCGATGAGAGTATCGAGGTGTGGTCGAAGTGTCCCATACTGCGCCAACCGATCACGCGCGGCTTGGCTTTTGGCCTGGGCTGTCACATTCCCGTTCTGGGAAAGAGAAGGAATGTGATTTGCGCCGGAAGTAAGGTGTGGGGGGATAGTGTGATCCAGAAGTGGAGTCAAGAGACCGACGCCGCTGTCGCTTGGGTCAAAATTGGTTAGGGCTTCCTCGGCGAGAGAGGCATATCCCATGTTGAAGAAGTCGTATTGAACATCGGCTATGGACTTCAATGTAGGCGGTAAATCTCCCTGGCGACCTTTCGAGCGTAGGTTGTCGGCCGGACCGCCATCAGGATCATCCGGTCCCCGCTCTTTCCTCCAAGCAGCAACCTTGTCGACTTTCTCCCCCTTCACGGGCGGCGCCTTTTCCTTTTCCTTGCCTTTCCCCTGCCCTAGTTTCTCCTTCTCCTTCTGTTTACCTTCCGACTCAAGCTTTCGCGCTTGCTTGGCTGAAAGCTTCTGCGCAACCTTAAAGTCCTTTTTGGCCTTCTTCCCTTCACGCAGCATACATTCCAAACACGCTCTCTCCACCTCCCCAACTTCCGGCCCCACCTGCTCATCATTCCCCGAACCAAGATCCTCCAGGATACTAGAGGCCGTCGAGAGGATTGCGCGCTGTTCGGGCGTAAGCGGGACGGACGATCGATCGGACATATCAGAAAGGAAGACAGCAACGTCTGTTGCTTTAAACGTACGCCATGAAGAAACGGGAGTAAGCCTTTTACGATCGGCCGGCTGGGACTTGGTTCCCCTTTGTCCGACGACCGACGATGATGGTCCTTGACCAGCCGAATCCAAGCGCGAAGGTGCCGATAAAGCCGAACCCGAACCGGCCGTAGCTCCGACCGACGATATCGATACCTGTCCCGTATGCGTTGCAGGGGATGGTGATCGCGAAAACGACATCTCGGCAGGTCTCGAAGGCGAATATCCGCCACCTCCCTTCTTTTTCGCCTCTCGATTTCTGGGTGGTTTGCCACTGATGGAGCTCGATTCAAAGGCGCCATTAATGTCGGTCATGTCCTTATTGTTCGGAGCAGATGTCCGGACTGGTGAATATCGAGGTGACATTCCACCAGATGATGATTGAGTACCGGAGTCGATGCCAGTCCGGAGCTCGATCCCTTTCCGGCTTAAAGCGGCTTTACCGCGCTTGAGCCAGTATTGCCGGACCAAGGGAATAGCGTGCCAGTGCTGGAATGATTCGTGGCTCGGTAATGACTCGAGCGAAGGTTGTTCGGGGGTTGTGGTAATCTGGGAAGCGATGGGCTTTCCGGCTGTATCGAAATGAGGAGTCAACCCGCCCGACCGGATCCACGCTGGGACATTCTCCACTCCCCTCATCTCCTCCAAGATTCCCACTACGCACACGAGCGCATCATCCATTCCTTCCGGTACTGTCTCCCCGTCCTGCTGATCCTTCACCACGGCCAATCTGGACGTTTGATACCCCACCCGATCATACTCGGGTAGAATAATCTCGTTCCATGGTTGATGAACTGCCTTGAGCGGTGAATCGTCAAGAAGGACCATATTCGACTCGTCGAAACGCAATTGCCGTAATGTAGCGCTTGGGGAATTGGGAAGCGCGGTATCGAGATGATCAGAGAGGTGTCGGAGATCTTTGACTGTTTGCACTTTTTGACCTATATACCGTCAGCCTGGAGACTGGATGATGTACCACAACTCACGATAATCATGTGCGCTCAATCCCAACTTGTCCCTCGCCCAAACACCTATCAATCTTCCTTCTCCTCTCTTTTCCCGCTGTTTCCGATCTGCCTTCACCTCCCCCTTCCATATACCCTCAACGAACGCTTCACCAAACGACGCCTCGACCATCCCGCGCACATTGTCCGGCTGTGCGGAACTCCATACGAAGACTTCCCATGGTCGCCCTCGCGCAGAGCCTTCCTGAGATGCCTCGGAGAGAGGTTCAGGGAGAAAGAGGTACTCGAGGAACGGGGCAAGGTATGGCCGAGGGTAAGACCGGCGTCTGTCCCCTGATCCTTTATCCCGGTAGATCAGAGCGCCGTTAAGGTCCAACACTAGCAATTTGGTTGAGCCGCCCTGGGATCTCGGAGGAGGTGCGGGGATGGTCGGGTCGGAAAGGGAGATATATTGAGAGGTGGGTAAGGTGATTATGAACTCTCTCCGTTTCGATGGTCTGGTAGACGCCGAATCGAAGGATGAATCGAATGGAGATTCGCTACGTGACGAATTGCCTGAGGCTCGAGCGCTGGAATTGGCACTTGCGGGGTATGAGGGGAATGCTGTATCGCGATAGGCAGGCTTCGAGGATGAGGCGCCGTCTCCTCGACGATGTGGGGGTGTGTAAGAAGTGGAAGCGGCTGCTTGTCCGCCTAGCTCTGATACTCGACGATTGAAGGGACCAGGAATAGCACTCGTAGAGGTTTGTCGACTATCGTAGGGTGGAGTCGCTCGGGTGGAGTACATCCGCTGGGGCTGGCCATATCCCGCTCCCGCCGCACCTGAGGGGGCTGCAGGTCGATATCGGGCATCCCGATTCCTTCCAGCCGCAGAGTCCGCATCGTATAGGTACTCGTGACCTGGCTGGGTCCTGATAGGCTCGGCAGGATATTGGGGATAGTCCCAGGGCTGGGGATTAGACATTGTCTGGTAAGGGTAGGGGTAGGGGTATTGATGCTGTCGAGAGAATCCTTCGCTTTTATCCGCGCGGTAAGGCTCTGGGTAGTACGGCGCGGGCCAGTCAAAGGCTCGGTATGTCTGATCGTAGCCGGGTCCTTGTAGCTGGGTGGCGTGAAAGCCCGAGTGATCAGAGTAGGGGATGGGCTGACGTGATGGTCCAGCCTGGTGCTGCTGTGGCTGATGCTGCGGCTGCTGCCAGTCACTGATCTGACGACGGGATGTAGAGTCGTAGGGATGATACCGCGGTGGTGGCTGAGGCTGAGCGAAGGGATTTCCACGCCTGTTGTGATTCATCTGGGAGGCGTTGACACTTTTGCTTCAGCTGAATTCGGTGACGTGAAGACCTGAGATCGATCTACATACCTGTTCTTTTTGATAATTGATGCATGCCTTCTTATCCTACTGACTGGAGCTAAGAGCGGCCTGTATTTGGTGGCTCTTATAGCTGTTTGTCGACCCATGTAAAGATGCGAGGAATGAGTTGTTCATCCCAAACGCGCAAAGGGTCGTGAGGGGGATCAACAATGATGACGTGGCATTGATCCAGTTGAGAGTGGCGCCGTTTGAGCAGGATTCCTCTTGTTTCAGCTTCGTTTCAGGTAGCGCACGGTCCCAGAGGCATGCTTCTATGGCCATACCGCGCTCCCATGCTGCTTCGTAGAGCGCTTGGACCGCCCCTGAACTCTTTCGTCCTCTTGTTCTCTCAGATTGACACTTCACTCTTCAACTTTACATCACCTCTTGTCCATCTTGATTCGATATTCTTCTTGCCTCGCAACATGGCGACTTTGCTCCCTACCGCCGTCGCCTTCGCGCCGCCCCACGCAGCTTCTCCGCCTCCCACTCCTCCGTCCCCTGATGTCTCAGAAATTCTGAGGCCCCTCACGCCTTTTCTTCAAGAGCTTCTTTCAGATCATACCTTACTCTTCACCAAAGGCCACTGCAAGATGTTCATGGTAAGCCGGAAAAGACGCCTAGTGCTGAATGACCAAGGCGGACAGGGAAGGGGACGTTAACCTTTTTGTTGTGAATGGTGATTCGTCAAAAGAGTCCCGTGAGAAGTTGAGAGCAGAGGTGAACCTGGTCAAAGGTCAGTTTACACTTCAGTTTGAAGGGCTAATCACGCCTGGACATTCGAGCTGACCAACTCTGCAGAATTTGACTTGCCCTCAGGGAGCCATCATCCTCACATTAGGGGTATCATAGCGTTCCTCGACGATCCTTCTTATCTCCCTGTAACGATCTTTGAGGTATGTGCTGCATGCCCCACACCACCAGCCCAACTGACCCATATCTATATAGGATGCTGGGAGGTCTGTGCAGAAATACCAAGACACACTGCCCGATCGAAAGATCCCTGAATTCGCAGTGAAACCCATAATGACACAGCTTCTTACCGTACGTGCCTCTAACCTTTAGTGGTTCTGGTGTAGGTACAGTGGAGACTGATCTTGCAGGGCTTGGAGTGGATTCACAGGCAGGGTGTAATTCATCGAGATATTCACCCATCGCGTATATACATCAGCAACGATGGTCAATACCGACTTCGAATCTCCGACTTCGGCCGAGCTACCCACACATCAGAGCCGACTGATCGATACATGGTGCGTAATAACTCCATCCATAATCTTGCAATCTGATTCTTGCAGAAAGGGGCAGCGATATACAGACCACCAGATGTTCACCTTGGCGCCGTCACCTATGGCACAGAATACGACATGTGGAGCGCAGGATGCATGTGAGCTATGATGATTTGGGTCTATGGTGGTGGCGCGTATGGTCACATCAAAGCTGACGCATCAGATATGCAGAGATGATCTCCGGTCAACAATTCTTCGGCGGATTCTCAGGTTCCCTCATTCGGCATATGATCCGTGTCTTGGATTTCAGGGGATCGGCACACGAGGTTGAGCGTGCTCGCCGACTTGTTCATCTGGTAAGCTCAACAGGGACCCTAGAACCGAGGGCCACACTGCAAGCTGACACTCATCAGCCTTGGGAGGCCGATGACGCATCATGGCCTTGGCACTCACCAAAAGGATACGCGAGGGTACTAGGCAACGACTGGTCTCCAGCATGTAAGTACCGCCCCAAAGATGTCTCAACTAATCATAGCGGCCGCTTTCCTTAATAGTTTCATCCAATTCGATCCAGAAGCTCGAAGTACGGCTGCTCAAGCGCTCAAATCGCCTTATCTCCGTACAGAGCCAGTGAAGATCGTACGGCCGCCTACACCCGATCCAGAAACTGCAAAGCTCGAAGATCAAGAGGATGCCGATATCGATGAGATTCTGAAGCAGATCATGACCTTGCATCAAGACGATCCGGAGATGGTCTCGCGATCGATCGACGTCGCAGTTGCCGAGCTGGTTCTGACCGAGGGCCAAGACATGGAGGACAAAATCGACGAGTGGTGCAGCGCGGTCGAGGAGGTGGTAGAGGAGACACTCGAATCGCTACTTGGCATTATGATCTAGGAAGGCATCAGGGGCGACAACGACGGTCCCATTCGCAGACTACTCCTCGATGATCCTTCAATTCCTGTGAAAGATGAGCCTCTCGTACATCTCAACACGTAGTATCTCAGATCATGTACCATATCAGTTAGACGAACCTTTGAATCAGCTCTCAGTATGCTTTGATGATCAGACCAAGCAGCATCCTTTCAAAGTAGCCCCTGACAGAACTCCTTTGACAATGCAACTGGCCCAGATCCCGCGGCTCCCACAAGTTTTGCTCAGCTCTGGGTCTACTAACTGTCACTCAATTCATCCCTCTCCGCTCCAAGCACTCTCAGCATGGCATGGCCGCAATGGCCCAAGCTGCCAGCGGTGGAGTTCCCACCTAAAGAGCTACCTGTCTTTCTCCATCCACTGCGGCTGATACCACACTACAGTCACAGGGTCAGCGGGGTGCTCGGATCCTTCTTGACCCGAGACGATGATCGGTAGGTTGTCTCACGAGAGACATGGGTGAAGCCCAGCTTATCGAAAGTCTCTTCGGTCCGGTCGAACAGTTGGTCACTGCAATTGTCATTATAGGTCTCGGTAAGTGTCGCTCTGATATGGTACCTTCGCCTCTGACTAAAGATTGAATAGCTCTCAAGACATCCACTCAGGCGATGACAGTGGTCAGTGACCTCCCAGCAAGCCATCAGCTGCAGTCCCAGAACCCTCACAACGAGACTCTATCCCCAGCCCAGTCCCAAGCTTTATCAGTCGTCGCCTCTCATCCGTCAAATCCACCGTCTACGGGAAGCTCCACTCTTAACTTGCTACTCTCCGCCTTTCGATGGCTGAAACAACACTTGGACCTCTCAGCGATACTCATCGTCTTACTTACCATCAATGTGGTCATTCTGATCATCCCTCGAGAGACAAAGGGGCGCCTGAAGACATCTTGGGCTCTATTCTGGCCTCCATGGCAAGACAGAAGCGTCGTGAGATCTGAGGTCGATACTTCTGATCCGGGAATATCAGCTCGTGACACAAGCACGACAAGTCGTAGTGTGACGAAGTCAGCTACGGCACAAGATCGAGTAGCCGAGGCGACGAAACAGCGGGATCCAAATTCGGCGAGAAATCCCCCGTCAGCCCCGGCGGATCAGGTCGGAGGGTCGAAAACATCCAGGGAAGTCCGAGACACGGGCGATCGTCGGAAAGAGGGGGAACGACCGCTTGAACTTAGCTCGCCGAAGCCCGCCACTACGCGCATCCGTCCATCTGTTCCCTCCGGTTCTACAGCTCCGTCTACTGTAGCCGATACGGAGATGCTGGCCAAAGAGATAGATCGGGTCAAGCGCGAAATGTCGAGACTCAAAGCGGACCCAAGTGTCTCCGACTCAGACAAGAAGCGGAAGTTGCAGGCGTTAGAGGCTCAGCGACAGAAGTTGAAGTCAGTGGCGCTCAAAGGCCATTCAGACCCGACCACGCCAAAAGTGCGCCGTGAGGGCGTGGAGGGTGTAAGTGAGATCGCGAGTAAGTCAGGTAGTTCAGGTGTCGGCGACGAGCTCAAGCAGCTGGAGAAGGTCAAAATGAAAATGGCAGCCGTTCAGGCAGATACGACTTTGAGCGAATCTGAAAAGGCGGGAAAGATAAGGCAGTATGAGAAGATGAGACAGCAGTTGAAGGGGAAAGGACGGGCGGAGAATGCCAGATCTTCCAGTGTTGTCGCATCCGGCGCGCCTACGGCCACGCCGCGCTCCGTCGAACTTGGCCGCTCCTCGGCCGATGAGTTGAGCTCGGAAGACCGCAAGAGGCTCGAAAGATTGAGAGGAAAGATGGCTTCCGTCGAAGCGGATACGTCGCTTGGAAGCTTGGCGAAAGCTGCAATGTTAGCTGAATTGGAGAAAAAACGGCACGAGTTGAAAAAGAAGCCTTCGCCATCGACGATTGATGCATCGACGAGCGCCGCTGCTCCGGTGATGGATGCGGATCAGAGAAAAGAGTTGGAGAGACTCAAGGGGAAGATGGCGGCTATCAAGGCGGATCCGAGTTTGACTGAGGATGAAAGAAGGGCGAAGTTGCTAGTACTTGATAAGGCGTGGAAGAAACTCAAAATCCAGCAACCGGCTGTGATTCCGCCTATCCTTGCACCCGCTCCTCCGCCTCTCATGCCATCAGCATCGCTTACAGCTCCGACGGACGCTGTAACTTCTGTGGTAGCAGTCACAGACCCGTCAGTTCCACCCATATCCGCCCCGCAAGACGCCCTGATGATAGGCGAGACGAGTCAGCTCAAATCAGTACTCAAGAAGTCAAAGAAGAAACCTCGGCAGAAGAAGAATATTCACCATAATTATTTCATGACGATGCGTGGCTGGCGACCAGCACTCGTTCCCTTCCCTCACGGTCTGCATCCCAAACCACAAGCTCCGAGGAATACACTGTGGTGGGATAACGTACCTAAAGATGCCGATCACATCATGGCTACACCAAAGATTGCAAAGGTACCGGAGGGCCCGCGGGCGGGAGAAGAGGGTGAGGATGAGAAGAAGGATGCGCCCGGTGGTTCTGCGAATGCCATTGAGGAGGGGAAGAAGGTGTTGGAGGCGGTCGACAAGAAGACTCCACCCCACGGCTCTTCTGGCGGCAAGGATGAGAAGAGCAGGAAGAGCGATGACCAGTCGAAGTCGACTTCAGCGGTCGATGCTGCGAAAGATGCAGAAAGGAAAAAGCGGAAGATGGCGGAGTTGGAAAAGCTGAAGTCGAAGGAAAAGGCGAGAGAGCCGAGCGAAAGCGCGGCAAGAGCAGAGACTTCCACCACAAAACCGGCTGCTGTGCCGCTCGATCCCAAAATGTGAGTCAAACTCATCTCAGCTCTTGTGTCCTGCGTTGACCCCACCCAGCCAGAAAGCCACTTGGGTCGCACAAGGCCTGCTGTGCGTGTTGCTTCTCTTCGGTGAGTGACTTGATCGTTCTATCGTCGTGGGTGATCTAGCTGATCAGTAAGTACAAGAGCAACTCGCCTTTGTAGTACTGGGTTTCTTCGTCTGGAAACACATGCAGGAAGCGAAAGTCCTGCACCAAGCAAGACCGCCACTATCCGATCTTCCGCCGCCGCCGCCGCCGCCGAACTCATCTGCAAGCTCAACACGGACGGCTAAACCCACATCAGCACCTGTTCGATCCGGATCAGATAGCGGTAGCCATCCAAGGCAGGGCTCCAGTGATGCCGCCCCGGCCAGGACATCAAAGTCCAGAGCTCTTACCCCTATCGAGTCTGCGCGGGCGAAGCCCGTCCAAGAGACCATTGATGAATCGACACCTAACTCCATCAGCCAAGAGGAAGCATCAGGAAAACAGCGACTTACGAGAGACAATCCCAGTCCTAAGCACAGATCCGCGCCGTCCCCCTCCCGAGCTGTGCATTCGCCCGATGATACCGCCAAAGTCGGAACCAAGAGCTCAGAAGAGGGCTTCGTAGACGCTTCCAGCGCGGTGAAATCGACCAAGCGCCCATCCCCATCGAGCACTGAGCATCCCAGCTCGTCAACTTCCCCACCTATGCCTGCTACAACAGGCGAAAAGCTCTCGAAGACGCCTCCCGATGCGCGAGCGAAGTACGAGCAGAAACCGCCGAGCAAGCAGGCGAACTCGAGGAAGAAGCCGGCCGAGGAAGCCATTGCGAAAGCTAATCCGGCACCGGCGAACGGATTGGTGAAACCTCGGCTGGACCCAGTGGGAAGTACCGCAACGACAGGAGGATCTAGCGAAAATTTCTCCAAGGAGGTGGCAGTTATGGGTGAGGGAAGCGGTAGTGGAGGAAACGGGCCGGAAGAAGGAACGCCAGCGGTGCCGCTTGGCGTTGACTCCGATGTCAAAGGGATGCCCCTGGATGAGACCGTGCGCAAGGCATCGGAAGTTGCGAAAGCGGAGAGGAGGGCAGGAAGAATGCGTTTGGCAGCAGGCCAGCAAGCTGGGTCTGCACGTAGTGCGGGGCCGGTTTCCCATCAGTTGAAGGACAGCGATGGGTCGGATATCGTCGTTGAGCCTGGGGGTGGACTGCACCCGGAGCTTGACATGCGGGTCGACCTTCGAGCTTCGGACAATGGAGGGGGGGTCAGAATTCCTAAGGCCAGTCAGCTCAGGTCCAATTCATCAAGACCCCCAGCGAAAGGGTTGGCGCCAGACATACCAGGGTTACTAGTCGAGGTCGACAACGCGTTAGACATACTGCTTGACGATGACCAGACCCCCAAACCCGAGAGGCAGTACTTCGGCCCTGAAATCGATCAACTGAAGACCGATGTTAATCGCCGCGCGGAGATGGAGAAGCTGAAGGAAGAAAGACGATCTCGACTGCTCACTCACCATGAAGCTAAACCCCCTCTTTCAATAATCCAGTCAGCCACAACATTGACGGCAGTGACCGACACGTCTCCAGTATCCATCTACTCCCAGGTCACTGACGTGGGACCACAACGACCCCCCTCGCCGAAGACACCTCCTAACCGGCGAGTCGCAAAAGACGTTACAGCAGCTCGAGAGGCGCTGGCTGCCGAAACGAGACTCCCGGAGGGCCAGCCACGCCTGCGTTCGTCTTCCGTCGGATCTTTCGGAGTGATCCGCTTCGATGGCGAAAGTCTTGGTTTGCCAGACCCACCGAGGGCTGCACCGATCTTGTGTGCGGATCATACTCGCTCGATGGAAACACGTTGTAGTGCGGGTGAGCGAGGGGGATGGGGATATGTGGAGGGATAAGGTAGGCTTCGTACGGCGGGCCTCCAGGAGCGGTCTGGGATGTCTTCGCTGGTACTTGTCGTAGGATGAGGAATGAGGAGTAGGGTGGCGAAGGGAATGAGGGGGTAGCGGAAATGCCTTTAGAGGTCGTAGCGCCTGCGGAATGGACTGAGCGATGTATGGGAGTATCGAGGCTAGCTGCTAGAGGTCTAGGGGGTGATGCATGTAGCTGTAGATGTCTCGGGATAAGGTACTAAAGACTACAAGAGAAGACGACCAGGCGGCCAAATGGCGCCTGGGCGCGTCGGCTAAACTCCGGCTAAATCCCTGTGGCGGTTAGCTGTCTTCACCGCGCAGCGGTACCACAACGTCGGGCGAGCAATAGAGTTGAGAGGGTGACAGCGGGGGCTAATGTGGCCATACTCAAAGATGGCAATAGATCTGGGTCAGCGGGTAAGCAAGCAGCTGTCTCGTCCCCAAACAGCAAAGCAGAGGTGAAACGAGAGACACCAGAAGAGAGGGGTGAAAGGGAAGAAACAAGCCGTATTGGGAGGGAGCGGCAAAGGAACAGTACTCGTCCACAACAGGATGGAGGGAAATACGGAAAGCCACGTGATACCCGAGAGAAATCAATCGACCACGCTGCGTACGGCGATGGCCAAAGGAAGGGGGTAGATCATAGGGAAGAGAGCGGGAGGCCAAACAAGGGAAATGGTGAGGATATAGCAGAGAGAAGGACGACGAGTGACGTGACGAAGCGAAGCAAAGATAGGCCAAAGTTACGGCTCGAGGATCTGACTCCGGAACAGGTAGAGGAAATGCAAACGGAGAGGGAGAAGAGAAGGGTGCGAAAGGCCCGGGAGGCGAAAGAGGCTCGAGGTGAGGGGAGCAGCGGCTTGACCGCAGAGGAGAAGGCCGGAATACCGCTGAGCCCATGAAACTGGGAGTATGCATATGCTAGGGTCGATTAGGTGACTAATGTTTGCGGTGATTTTGTGAGGTCGTACGCGAGGTATGCGTGGCATGAGGGATGATGGTGGTGGTACAGGTGATGTGGTGTTTGTTGTAGTACATGATTGGTGCCGTGTGTTCGAAGGGGAATCCGTAAAGGTCATGTGGGTCGTCCGAAGCGATCGTTCATTTGTTGTCGTACCGTGCCACTGGCCCCGGTTACCCGCTGACCAGCAGCAGCATTGGCACCCAATCCGTTTGGGACGGGTTTTTTCTGCTTCATCAGTATCTGACCTGAACAACACAGCGAATAAATTCACCTTTTTCTTGACAAATGCAAGTGCGCTGTGATTGACAGGCGCAGGAGGTGGTGGTGGAGGTCGAGCGGGAAAGGGGGCTTTTGGTGGAGGCGGTGGACGGGGTGGCATGCTTTTGGGTAGGTTTGGGGCTTTCTCGGCATGACCCTTAGGGCCAGTCGAGGCAGAGGACAACGCAGCAGGGCGTGCTTGACCGTTGGAAGCCGCAGGCGATGGTTTGGTGACAGCAGGTTTTGCCTTCTTTGCCGGTGGCGAGGAATCGGACGATGAGTCCGAGTCGGAATCAGAGGAGGAAGATGACGAGGACGAGGATGATTGGGCGCTCGCTGTAGGTTTACCCTTTGGCTTGACATCGATTTTGGGCTTTTTCGGTTCCCGAATGATGGATTCGACCGACTTGCGCTTCAGCGGGGAAGCGGCGGCTGCGACCGAAGCGGGAGGGGCAGCGTGTCCGCTTGAGATGCGTGGCTTTCGATCGGATGTAACAAGCTTCTCTTTCTTGACTGGCTTCTCCACTTTGGAAGGAGTGGATGAAGTGGGAGCTGCCGGGGCGAATGTGGAGTGATCGCACTACAGCATTAGCGTCCAGCAGGAGATCAAAGTCAAGGATGGGATTTGGTGCAGAGAGGTAACGGCATGCTGACTCACATTGATGACAAACCCTCTTTCTCGAGCATCCAAAACGATAGTCTTCCATCGCTCGTCTCCTCTTTCCAGGGTAGCAGCGTTCCCAATGACAAACAATGAGCTCTTCGCACGAGTCAAAGCCACGTTCATCCGCCTCTTGTCCTTCAGGAAACCAATCGTGTTCAAGTTGGGTCCGGATCGCACGGTGGAGAGAATAATGATGTCCTTCTCTTGACCTTGGAAACCGTCAACAGTGTTGAATCTGAGGTTCATCAGCCGAAATTCAGTCCAACAGAAAGCACTCACTCGATAGTCTGAAGGATAGCAGGCCCAAACGCCTGATTGAAAGCCCTCTTTAGCTCGAATAATTGCTCCTTATACATGGTGATGACGCCGATCCGCATGGCGAGGTCGATCTTCTTTCCGTAGTCCTCCTCCAGTCGACGATAGAGATTAACAGCCGTCTGCGCCTCATCTGCGTTCCTTGTAGAAGTTCCCGCTCGAGATTCGACCCCGTTGACGTTGAAGAAGCGGTAAGGACCGAAAATATGCCGTTCGTGCCAGACGGCCGCGGTTTTGGACGCCATATCAGGGCCATCTTTGAGCTGGGAGTTGTAGAAAGCCTTGGAGGGCAGTTCGGATATGTAGGGGTGCATTCGATATTGGATACTGCAGATGTCAGCACATGGTCGGAAATGGCTAGATTCGACGTACCTGAGCAGGCTCATATTTTTCGGATCTACGCGAGCCATTCTGACGAACAGACTCTCGTTATATCGGAAGCGTTCAGCATCCGTACTGAATGTGGTAGGCGGAAGCTGGTTTGGATCTGTAGGTGAGCAAGGTCCGAACAAAAGCAGAAGTTGGCTCACCTCCGACCATGATACAGCGCTTACACCCATATTTTAAAGGTATCAAACAGCTCATCTCAATAGCCTGCGCCGCCTCGTCAATGATGACAGTCTCAAACTCGTACGCCGCCAAAGTATCCTGACCTGCTCCAGACAATGTCGCGCACACAATATCCGCCTCGTCCAAGATCGCCTCCTTTGCCGCTCGCCGGGCTCCCTCCAGATGCCTCGTAGCGTCTCTCGCCGCATCCTTGGCCTTTGAAGCTGCCTGACCGAGCTGGGTACGCCGAGTGACGAGGCCCTGGAATTCTGTCTCGATCACACGGCGCCCTTCCTCATTTTGAGCAAGATGGCTGAGTTGCTCTTGTTTCGCCCGAATCAAGGTCTTAACCTCCTCGAGTTCGGCCTGGATGCGAGCATACTCCCCACCACCACCCGACTGACCGCCCATACCGCTACTCACGCGAGCTTCGACGAGATTATCGAGAGAACGGTCTTTGACAGCATCGTTGACTGATGACTCCATACCGACACGGACCAGATTCGGCTGAATCCGTTCTCCATCCGCCGAGACTACACCGTTCATGAGCCGCTTGCAGACCTCGTCGATGGCAGCATTACTCGGAGCGCAAACGAGAAGCTTTGCCTTCTTGACCTTTTCGCCGGAAATGGCGATATTGTTCGGTCGTTCCGATACCCATTTGCCGACCAGGCCGCTGATGGTTTTGGTCTTTCCGGTACCGGGCGGTCTGTGGATCAGCTTCACTCAAAAAAGGGCATAGGAGGGCTCACCCTTGGATCAGGGCGAACCCTTCCACGCTGGTCGCACCAATGATTGCCCTAGCCTGTGGCTCGTTCACTTCGTACGTGTTCATAGCTTTCCGTATAGCAATATCGGACAACTTCGGGAGTTGAGCACTTCGACCTTGGAGTATGTTCTTGAGCAATTCGGGCTCATAATATGGCAGGCCGCGCAAAGCCGCAAATTCGCGTAAGGCTGTACTGAGTCTGTTTATTAGCACAACTCTGAGCAAAGACTTACGATAAATGTTTCTTCAAGATCCACTTAGTGCGTCCACCAAGATCCTTCTGATCCATGGTCTGGAGTATCCGCAACTTGATCCCCGCATCCTTGAAACGCCTTTTGTAATGGACCACCTTGGCGAAGAGCTTATTAGGATTACCGCTCTGAGAGAGGACGACGATGTCGGAATCGTTGAGTGGAAACCGATCCGGCATCTGCCCCGCGACTGCCACCTCGAGGTCCAAAAACTCATCTTCGAACGAACGGGAGGTAACTTCGATGGCAAGGGGCATGTTTGAGAACCCTTCGTCCTTCAGCGCTTGCATCCACAGCTCCTGCAGATACAGCGGCAGCATGACTTGCTCGTATCGCTGAGCTGAGGAGAAGGAGGACGGTATCGCAACCGGGGAAGACAATGTCCGACGACTGTGTTCGCTGTGAGGGATGTCCGGGCCGGTGTGAGAGGGATTCCAGCCGAGGACATGACGATAGAGTGGGTTGAGATCAGGCTTCAACCTCATCTTCATCCGAGCTTTCCGAGCTCGTTCATCCTCCCTTTTCCTCAACGCGTCCATCATCGGATTCTCCAGAACCCGGATCGATCGATGCGCATTGACCGTTTTAGCGGGCTTCAGTGGCGACTTTTGCTTGCTGATGAGCTGGCTGAGTCCGCCCTTGTCTTCCTCGTCTGAAGACTCGCTAGCGCTCGAACCTGAATCCGGCTTGGCAACCGCTTTTGGCCTGATAGGCTGGTATGCGCCCAGACCAGTCCCGGCAGCTGAAGCAGCGGGGAGTCTTGGGACGATTCCACCGATAGCGGCTGCTCGGCTGCGCTCAGCGATAGCGGCAGTGTGGTCTTTCCGCATGTCCCGCATGACCGATGTTTTGAAGCCGGATTTCCCGCTCGAAGCGAATGCCTTCGGTACGACGTTGACATTGAGCTTCGATTGAGGGCGAGGAGGGGCTACGGCGGGTTTGGTCAGCGACAGCCGAATGGCAGAAGAGCTGCCTGCCGGAGGCTTGCCGGTGTTGACGGATGTCTGAGCGCGCTTCTCAACGATTTCGAGGTCCCGGTCAGACAACTTGGACAGGAAGTCATCGTCATCGTCGTAGTCGTCTAGGGTGATCGGTCGAGATGACGACCCGACTTTGGTGGAGGATGTGGACGAGCGTGCGGAAGTGGAGGCTTTCGCTGTGGATGAGGAGCTGGATTTGCCACCTTTGGCTCCGCGCATCAACTCATCGAAGGCATTCTTCCCGGTAGGTTTTGGCTGTTCCCGCACAGTAGATCTCGGCGGAGGCATCTCGGGGGCCGGTGAGGATGACGCTGTGGCCGGCATAGACGTCTGGTCAACGCCCCTGATAACGCGCTCCTCCTCATCGCTGACTTTCAGGTTGAAAGGCGCGAGAAGCTCTGACAATTCGGAAAGCAAGTCATCCGACAAGCGACTGTGGTAGGATTTGGACGACTTTCGGCAGAACTTGTCAAGCTCTAGGAGTGATTTCTCGAGTTCGGGCGATTGAGAGAGGTCGGGGGTGGATTTACTGGTTCGAGTGAGGATATCTTTGAGAAGCTGAAAGGTTTGGTGAAGAGTCTCCACACTGAGTTGTCAGGTAGATTCCGATAGAGCTGTGACAGACTTACTCGGTCAACCGCAACCAAGAAACCAGATCTACAAGCACGATATGCAGCTTGCCGACCAGATCCTTTCCTGCTCGAGTTACCCTCAGAGGGCTCTCGCTTACACCTCCGGTGAACCTTGCCCCCGACTGACCCAAAACCGCCGCCTCGAACATGCGGGTGTGTTCCGTCATTTGCCGACCGAATATGATGGCATCTCGCATCCAGTCAATCATGACGTCGTTGTCGAACAGTGGCGCCCAAGCTTGGGTCCGCTTGAAAATTACAGCTAGAGAGGTAGTCATTAGATGCCAGAGCTCCTGCAAGCGACGCGACATGCTTATCCCGTTGACGTAGGTTGCGAGGAAGTCGGGAGAGTTGAGTAGGGGTTCTCCAGTGTCAGATGGCTGACATAGGGCGTCAAGGATGTCGGTGAAACATCGCACGAGCCATTTGGCAAGGGAGCAGGATTCCGGAGAATGCCGTGCGATACCGACGAAGCTGCCCAGAAACTCGCAGAGTCCATCGACAGCTTGATCGGGATAGCGTCGTAACAGCTCTCGGAAGCAGTCGCCTCTCTCGTCCGCTTCGAACGATTGGGATATGAGACTGAGGATAGGGTCGTGTATGCTGTCGGCGGGGGAGAGGAGGAGTATAGTCGCCGCCTTGGGTATATTGGGTATTTTCCAGAGTGACTCGAGGATGTCCGGATCGGGTTGCACAGCCAGTGCCTCGATAGCATGCGAGAAGTTACTTCTTGTCGCCTGAATCCCGGCGTTGATAGCCCTGACCCCATCTACCCAGTCCTCCCGGCTGATGGACTGAGCGAGGTCATCCCCTTTCCACGCTCGTTGCCGGTCTAGCAGTTCGATATGCGACGATGAGGATATGGCAGACATGAATATTGCCACGCCCGACGGGTCGTTCGGCAATACACTGTTGTACGCCATGGTCCATAACTCTCGCCGTATCGTCGCGCGCCGAAGCTTATCGACCTTTACAGGTGGACCGGCCGGCTTCTTCGATTTGATTTTTCGCTGGCGTAGACGCTCTTCATACGCCACGGTTGCTAGCCCGGTAGCACACTCGACGATGTCCAGACCATCCATAGAAAGGAAGACTTGGAGCAAGTTTCGTGCAGCCGATCTAGTAGTCTGCCAAGCTGGACCGGGGTGGTCCTTGGGGCGAAGCGCGATGCTGGTGATGAAGGAAGCATGGATGTCGAGTGATGAGGAAAGAAAGCTGGAAAGGGTGTGATCACGACCGACACGCTGCTGCAGTGCCAGCAGAGCCTGAGAACGTTAGAGAGAGTAACGATTCGGAAGCTGTCACTCACGTCCACGCCAGCCTGCGCTATAGCCGCCCGGACTCCAGCGTCTAAACGAGCGTGTTGCATCTCCGAAAAGCAGAAGCTCGTCGCCTTCGCTAATGCCTCGCCAAATCCCGATGGCTCATTGCCGCTTGTACTCGCCTTCGAGCCGCGCCCTCCTGCTTGATCGGTGAGCGAGATCAGATAATTTGAGATCCACGATAGGCGATCTTGGCCCTCCGTTTTCGTGAGGTCCCCGATGACACCCTCTTCGTTTCGGTCTAGACCATAGCTGGCTTGTAGCAGTACTTGAAGGGAAGGGTTGTTTTTGATATCGGAGAAGAGGGTATGGGGTAATTCGGGGGAGTTGTCGAAGGTCCACATGTGATAGGTTGGGCATTGAGCAAGAATGTCCGAGAAGCAGGCGAACATTGCCTCGAAGTCTGATCGTCAGCAAGTGTATCATCCAGATCTCCAAGGTGTGACTGACCGTCACCTGGCGCTCCTAGCAGAGGTGCCAATACCGCCATCAACCCTTTCCCGCTCCGGGCGTTGATGTCCAGATTATTCCTTCCATCCAAAACACCACGCATGACTGTATCCTGGCTCAACGACCCCTTCGTGACGATCGCCGAGACTACTTCCCACTTCACCTCGCCCTTAAGATCTGTACCCCCTCCGTAGATCTGCTGCAGCTGCGATCCGATCCCCAGATTACACCATTCATCGAACTGGAGTGGTTGCCTGGCCAAGGCGGGCATCTGAGCCTTTGCCCAACGACGCCTAGCTCGAGAGGTGGAAGAGAGCAGATGGACGAGTAAGGGAGTGAGACCGTGGAGTACCGCCTCAGGACAGGATATTGTCGGGCCGACTTCTGTGGTAGCATCGATTATGGCTGCGATCTGCGAATCGTCCAGCAGCGAGGGCTCCCCAAGGAGAAGTTGTCCGATAGCCACAGGGAGGGCAGCGATGCCTGAACCATCTGAAGGAGGGCGCTCGCCGTGCTGAGAGCCCACAGCTTGGTCATATTCATTTTTGATGAATAGCGCTAATCGTTGGTTTACCGCAGTGGAGAAGTTGGTCCGGACGGCGAGGGGAAAATTTGACATGTACCTGCCGATCAGCAGATTTCCCTTACAGTTCACACCAGGTAGAGTGACCCACTTCGTCACGAACTTTCTCCTTGCTGAAGCGAAGCATCTTGAGCACTTCTCGCACCCCCTCAGGACCCCCTCCAACTCTTGGATCCACAATTGCGCCCGCTCGACCTTATTGAAGGCAAAGAGGAAAATGAGATAAGTTGCTGCTTCTCGATGAAGTCGTTCAGGGGTACGAGAGCAGTACCAGTGTGGAGATTGAGAGGCAGAGGCCGAGGACCCCTCATTACGATCGGAGAAGAAGGTTGAACGGAGGTAGTAGTAGACAGGGCGAAGGTCTTCATCGGTGGGTTTGGTATTGGCCGCTGCTCGTTTAGCGAGGACAGCTTCCACCTCCTCTGCGGTTGGCTGTGAGGTGGACATCGCCTGTCTCTCTACCGCAGCCCAGAGCTAGGGTTGATGATGAGTGTAGGAGGGAAGAGAGATGGATGTGTAGGTGACGCGATTTGTCCTCTCAACTTTAGCTCCCGACCACCTTGCCTTTCGCTCGTGAATTTGACCTCATTGCAAGCCATCTGTGCATTCACATCATCTGCCTGGAGCTAATGCACACTATACAGGATCGTGGCTCTGATGGTCGCAGACCGAAAAAAGCGAGCAAAAGCGTCATTGGAGCCTCCAATATGGGTCTTCCGGATACCCCCATCCAACCCCCATCTGTATCCGCCCATTTTCGCCTCCACTCCGACATCGTCAATGATGAAACTGGCGACAGACCATCCCTGGGAATCGGAGGCCAACTAAACGGACCCCTCATACCGATGAGAGCAGCTGCAGCTTGATTGTGAGCCGAGACACTCGCCCCAGGCCCACCCACGGTGGAAAGGGCGGTCTGTGCTCGGGCTTGCTCGAAAGCTCACTCAAGCTCTCAAGCCTGACACCAGCTTGCTGGCAGCCGATGTAACGTGGGTATATTCACCGGTGATTTGGCCATCTGGTATCCTGGACCAACATTTCTTCTACTTCGGATCTACCAAGGCGCTGATTAGCTCACGCGACCGTTAGCCACGGTATTGCTTGACTCTGCGACCAGGATCTGGCGAGGTCTTTCGATTGATCGGCAGGGACTAAACTCATCTGAGACATTGACGGGGCGCTTCATATATCCACCGCTTCATCAAACATCTCACTCCTGAACTGGCAATCTGGGCGGGCGTAACCAGCCTCGCCTCGTCTCGGAAAGTAGGCTTTGTGATCAACAAGCAAGACCTAGGCGATGCTGTAGTATATATGTGAGCTCGTTTCCCTCTCAATCCTTCATCCCTTCGCTGTTCCGTTTCCTTCTCACTCCACCCTTGTTGTTCTTCGATCACACCTTTTCCAACTTCGTTCGCTCTTTACTTCATCAGACCTCTTTCGACTTCGAGCTCTACTTCTCCACTTCTACATCCACCCTCCGCTCCCCACCCAAACATCAGTCCACCAAACATCAGCCCACGAGACATATACAACATGTTCACCACGACGGTTCTATTTGCGGTCCTATCGATCCTAGCGCATCTCAACCCCGCCGCGGCCACCAACGAGGAGCGGTCGGGCTCCCTCTCCTTGCTCGACGGCATCACCGGCGAACAGAGCGACGACTTTCACCCTACAAGCGGTAATCCATACGGCTTCGGCTGGTTCCACCCTGGCGCCTTTAACGACGGAGACAGGTGTTGGCAAAATGACCGCGAGGGTATCATTGGTAGTGCCTTGTGCGTCTTGGTATGTGTTTCCTTCTCAGGTGTTGAAGCTTTACTGACGGTATAGGCTGAGATCGACATTGGCAGCGGGAGCGCCGAGCCCTTCAATGGGTGGTTCGACAAGCCTTACTATGGCTACGGTCACCGTTTCGGTTGGTACCACCCTGGCCCTTACCTCAATGGCGACCGATGCTACGAGGATGGTCGAGATGGTGTCGTCCAAGATACACTTTGTATCAGCGTGAGTCGCAAGACTTCTCTCACCCCTCGGCATGACTTCTGATCAACATAGGTAGACACCAATCGAGGTTCCGGCGGCGGACTTCTCCAAGGTCTCAACCTCGGCAGGCGCAGCCTTTGGGGTTCCGACTACTGGCAAGAGCCCCGATTCTCCCCCGGCCACAACTTCGGTTGGTTCCATGACGGTGCCTTTGCCGAGAGCGACAGGTGCTGGTCTGACGGCTACTACGGCTCCATTACCGACTCACTTTGTGTTCTCGTATGTCCTTTTCTTCCAGCCTCCACACCGTATGCTGATGTGTCAGGCCAAACTAGACCTCAACCTTAAGCGTGATGACGGTTTAGGTGGTCTCGACGGTCTGACCGGTATTCTTAGCAATGGCGGTCTGGGCAAGTCAAGCTATACCCGTGGTGACCGGTGCTACAAGAATGGCAGCTGGGGTCGATGGCGCTCTAACGACTGCAGCATTGTGAGTCTTTTGCCCTTGGTCGAAGCTCGTAGTACTGATGCCGTCAGCTCGACGCGACCGCACAAGTCGGTCAAGCCTCTGGCCCCTTCCGCGATGGTGACAAGTGCTGGCGCGCCGGCAACTGGGGCCGCTGGTCCGGTAACGACTGCTCCCTCCTCGATCTCGACCTCGACATCATCAAGCGTGATCTTACTTCCCCATTCCTCTTCCGCGATGATCCTCGTTTCGGCCGCGGTGTGCCTTGCACCAAGAATGGCCAGGAGGGTGTTCTCCGAGATGCCATCTGCATCATCGTAAGCCTGCTTTTGATCAAACTGCATAGATTGTGGCTGACAAAGACAGGCTGAAGTAGACCTCAACCTCAGGAAGCGAGACCACGAGGAAGACGTCTCCAACGGCGTCACTTCCAGCTTCGAGCAGGCCTCACACGACCCTTACTACGACGAGGACGACGAGGATGTTGCTGAGGCCGAGGAAGGGTCTGACGAGGCGGCTTATGATGAGAACATGGAGAAGCGCCTGCTTGGACACACTCCCGGAAACAACAAGGGGAACTTACTTGGCAAGGTGAGTCTCGTCTTATCGTTGTATATGAATATCTCTGACGATTGTAGACTCTCAGCAACCTCGCAGACGGCATCAAGACTCGTAACCTCCTCGGTGGTCTGGGCGGACTCGGCGGTAGCTCGGGCGGCCTCTCCCAGATGAAGCAGCTCCAGCAGCTCGACGCACTCAAGCAGCTCGGTGCACTCAACCAATTCGGCGGTGCAGGCGGTGCCAGGCAGCCCGGTGCAGGCCGCGTTGGCTCCGACGGTCCTCTCGGAGGTGTAGGCGGAGCAGGCGGTCTCGGTGGTATTCTGGGTCGTGATCACGGTCTCGGCGAAGTGAGTCGGCTTGATGCCAACACATGATGGTAATGACTGACAACTCCAGTCCCGAAGCCGTTTGGAGGAACTCATGAGCTCCATCGCTCTCTCGTCTCGATCTCTGCCTGTAAGTCCACTCTCTCAGTTCGTGATACTCGGCTGACCACTCAGACCTCCGAGATTGCCGCCCGACAGCTCGATGCCATCCTTGAGAAGTTGTCTACCCCTGAAGGCGCCAAGCTCCTCGGCGGGGGTCACCACAAGCGACTACACGCCCTCGAATCCTTGACTGGCCAACTCGGCAAAGTCGGCGGCGGCCGTCACTAGTGTCTTCTCAAACAAACGGTAAGTCAGGCAATCGCTATGATTCTGAATCCTTGGCTGACGCCGAAGCAGGTCCCGATCTGGATGTGTAGAGCTCTTCTAATGTCTGCTTCTTGTTTGTGTTTGTGGGCAATCAGTTCCAATGTACTATTTCCGTTCGCTCTCATCTTCTGTCACCGAGCCTGCAAGTCTTACTGCTACATTGCCGACCAATTAGTCCTACACTACATTCCTCCTTCTTCTCCAAAGTCCATAGGTAATGGCGCCTGATCCGTGAACATTGCCCCGTAATCAAAGCTTCCCTCCTCTAGCAAGCTTAGAATGGTAGCAGCAGATCTGCGAAATGTCAGCTTTTGCCAGCAAGCAGCAATATTGGCGTGATAAAAACTTACAGGCCCTGGTTCTCCCCACCCTTCAGTCCATCACTGACACTATCCATCCCTTCTCCAGCCAACATTTCCCCTCCAAACCCATTCGATCCACCAAAGTCAAAGTTCAGGCCAGATCCCAGCATAGGCTGATCTTGCCCTGACGAGCCCTCACCATATTGCCCCATCTCGCTTAGCCCCATTCCATTCATTCCCGTCCCAACGCCCATCCCGCTCATATCCCCCAGACCATTACCCTGGATATTGATGGAGAAGTCGTTATATCCTCCATCAGTCTGGGGAAGATCCATTCCAGGTGTAGATCCAGAGAATGAGTTCCGGCCATTCCCATTTTGGCCACTACCGCCTACACTCCCCAGTGTCCCATTGAGGTAATCGACCGATGAAGAACCGTTGTTGGCTATACCGCCCAGATCGAATGATTCGGTAGGCGGACTCATAGCGTCGAAGTATTTATCGGTATTGAATAGTGCGTCCAGGTCGGTATTACCATTATCGAGACCTAGACTGAGACCAGAACGGTGGGTCGGTCGAGAGGAGGTAGGGTTTGAGTTGTTGAAGGGGGGCAGAGAGCCAGTGGGGAGTATATGGTTCTGACCAGCCGACATGATGTCTTCCCCAGAAGTGAATGCGGCAGGGGATGAGGAGTTGGCACGGGTCGTGCTTGGAGAAGGGGTATAGCGCTTGTGGACAGGTCGTAACCATGCTGGAGAGGGTCGGTTGCTGCCATCTGGGACCCGAGGTGAGTCTACCGGTATGTTGCAAACTGGAGTGTGAGCTAGTGTCCCATCCTCTCGAGAAAAAAGGAGAGGGAGGTGAAAGCTCACTTCGACAGAACTCGTCGATGATATCCGCACTTCGCAGACCGCAAAGGTATCTCCCTGAGAACCTCCTCAACAGCCCGACGCAAGATCTCAGACCCTCAATAGCGGGCGAGACGAGCGGTCTGAAATCGGCATTTCGGCAGTTTAGGTTGACGGCAACGAGGGTTCGGCCAGCTTGTGCCAGTTGATGGATCACATGAACACCATCTGCGCGTGAGTCAGCTCTTGGCTCTGGCAAATGACATGAGCGTCTAGCTTACAGTACGTCATCATCCCTCTTTGACTGATATGGACGTGGTCGGCAATGATGGTCAAAGCGCACTGCATCGCTTTCCGACTCATCTCCAGATGTCGTCCTCTATCTTCGGCCGTAGAGGCAGGCATGACAACGAAGCCGGAGAAGCGATGTCGGTAGATGATCATCTTGACGAGATGTTGGAGCTAATGAGTGTCAGTGAGATGTCCAAGCTTAGCGTCTGGATTAGGATGTCAATAGCTTACGCAGTGAAGCCTCTCGGCCTGAGTGATCCGGATCGGATCTCGACTCCCCGTAGTTTCCTGATCATATTGCCAATATTTTGGTAATATCCTCTCCCACTCATCCAGCAAATCCTCCTCCTCTCGTAGATCGTGCTGAGTGGATCGTCGGGCGATAGTGGCGGCTGCACGCGCAAGGAATGGGGATGTAGGGAAAGTGGACGGTTGAGTCGCAGCATCGAGGACACCCTGGCAGTATCAGCGTGTACAGCTCCGAAGAATCACAGTACTCACCTCCAAGATTACGTGTAATCTGATCGCAGCGACAAAGGCGTTCAACCTCGACTTGGTCTCGCTCGGCTGCTCAATGACACCCTCCGGAGTGAGATAATCGTCATCAACAATAAGCGGTTCGGTCACGTCGCAGTCTCGAAGATGGATGATTGGAGGCCGTCCGAAAAGTGCTGGTGTACATATTAGCTGTGATGCTCAATCTATGAAAAATAGATTTCTAGCTCACCAGCTGATTGTTTATCCCACGAATAGATAGCCCAGAAAGTGCGCTGCGGAATCAGCATTTCGAACCTCTCTCATTGAACAAGCAACGCAAGCTCACCTTCCTGGTCTCCTTTTCGATAGCATCGAAATGGTCATACCCATCTACACTCCTGTGTAGCCCTCCGTCTAGACACAGCGTAATGCTCTCCGCCTGGAGCGCAAACGCCTTGCTTAGGTTCCCCAGCCCGAAGGCATAAATTGCCGCCAAGAACGCTGCCTGCGTAGAGTACAATGTCGGCCGATCCGCAGCAGGTAGATCTCTCAACCGCTTAAACAGCTCAAAATACGTCTTTCCCGCCGTACTGGGATCGGTCGCATTGGCGCGAACGCGAGGATCGTCGACGTGCCTCGAGGAGAGGGTGCAGACCGCAACGATAAAGCAAGCGAAGCCCGGTTCGCCCCATTGATTTGGGTTCGCATAATCTGCAAGGAAGGAGGGAACGTGGAGGAATGGCCAGAGGAGGTGGGAGGTCGATAGATAACACCTGACCAAGGTATCCATGAGATCTGGAGGGATCACAGAGGTGATGACCTTCCAGGATGCTTCGGGATTCAGAGTTTGGTGTGGCCGAGGTGCCCGATCTGGGAAGAAACGATTCTTTTGTGGTGTGGCAGAATCGTCTGGAGTTTGACCAGCTTTGGAACGGGAAGAAGAGGATGAGCGATGTTGGGCTGATGGTCGGTGCTGTGATGAAGCCCGGCGGCCGGTATTGTCGCCTGGTGAATTGCCAGTCAGGGGTGGCGATGTGCTGGTGGGACCATCGGGACCTGATTCTTGTTGAGAGACGTTGGCCGCAGTGAGCGAGAGGAGTAGTGGGAAGCCGGATGTAGCACCTGAATCCGGTCAGCAAGGATACGAAGACCAAATGGGCGTAGACTCACCTTGCCATTTTGCCTGCCCTATTTCATCTTCATAGAAGAAACTCATGCCCTCCATCTTCTTTGCCATGGCATCTACTCCTTCCTCTTGCCTCCTTCCCCTTGTCTGCTGTCCTACACCTGTGCCCGAGAATGATCCCCAGCGCGGAGCCAGGGTCTCGCTCGATCCCATCATCCCCGTTGAGTTCAGGCCCGGTAAGCCTTTCCCGCCTGGATTCAACGACCCATTCGTGGTCGCTGACGCCACCCACTGCTGCAATGCCGACGTCGATGCTCCACTCAGGTCAAATTGCCCGGCAGTTGGTCCTAGGCTTGACCCAGCGCCGATCAGCGCATCCGGCGATACGCCTACTCCGTCTCCGCCTCGGCCCTCTTTCATCCCCACACCCACGCCTCCGCCAAGCCGGGCATCGAGCGACGACAGGAATGCATTGTGGACATTCGGCGGTACGTCCCGCAACATCGACTCGAGAGCGGCCAATCTCGCCTCAAGGGCAGTCTGGTCCCTCTCCCTCGGCGGGCTGTGCGGCCGTTTAATCCCGCTCGTCGAGCTACTCCTCTGTCCGCCGTCGAGGGGTTTGGGCTTGGTGACAGTCCGTCGAGAGGGTGTATGGAATGTACACTCATTCTTGGTCGCCTGACATGGTCCGCAGGGTTGCTGAGTATCGCACCGGATCTTGCGCTTCCGACATCGGTCGCAGGCATGTGCCAGGCGCAGTCGGGGACGTTTAGCAGACCCCTCGCCAGAGTCTCCCTGGCCGTCCGCGCCATCAAGCGTGTCGTCTCCCTCGCCATCGTCATCCGAGTAATGCTCTGCAATTTCGTGTATATCCTCGGAAATGGCCGGTTTCACCTCGTTCAGAGACGCAGGGATATGGCTGGAAGCGGAAGCCGCTGGAGCAGATTTGCCAGGCTGGCGTGCTGGGTCCATTGTAATAAAGCTGGACGGGAGCGTGAATGAATGTGAGAGATAAGGTAGACAAAGGCTTGACAGGCTCTTGGCTGGACTGATTACAGTGACGTGGGATTTTAGGCCGGGCTTGGATGTGATACCGGCCCGGTGCCTGTATCTTGCGTTTTCGCTGGACATCTGACATGTACGAGTACATCTAACAAGACCCAGCTCTATCAATCACCTAGCCTACCACATCTATAATGAATCTCTATTGACAAGTAGATCTACACCTAAACCCGAAATCCAACCCACTACAGCCACTATCGAGCAACAACAGGCACGACGGTCGCATCCGCTTCATCCTTGAAGTCCCCGGCCTCCATGTCTCCGTCAACCTCCTTGGTAGTTGCGCCAGGGATGATATCATCCGCGAAGGTGTACTTTCGGAAAGCACGAGTGGGGATACGCTCGGCATATAAGTGGTCGAGCTGCTCCAAGCTGAAGCCCTTGGTCTCGGGGACGAAGAAGAAGGTCCAAATGACAGTGATGACGGAGAAGGCGCCCCAGATGAATCCCTATGATATTAGCACAGCTCTCGAGTATAGGAAAGTTGACTCACAATCTTACTTCCGAGGTTTCCAAAGCCGACGTCCTGGATGTAGGGAGATACAGAGGTGATGAGAAGCGAAACGCCAAACCCGAAGAAGGTAGCGACGGCGAGTACCTTCTCACGGCCTGAAGTAGGAGCTGCCTCGGTCGTGATGATCCAGACGATGGGAGATTGAGCACCGAAGCTGGCGTACCAGAGGAAGATGAGGGCGATGGAGGCTTTCTGAGTAGAGTCGCTTGGGGTAGAAATCGCAGTCGTCAAAACGGCGACGAGCAACAGGCAGGCGGCGCAGAAGGCAGCGGTGGAGATCATGATGCGGCGTCGACCTGTGTAGTCGACGAGGAAGCCACCAGCGATGATGGCAACTGAAAGTCAGCTTAAAATCCAAGTTTTACGAAAAAAGACTTCACTCACCGTAATACAGACAGTACAGACCCATTATGACTGGGAAAACGTCCGTCACGCCAGTGCCAATAAGGAAAGACACAATGTATGAGTTCATATAGCTGCTCCTATAAGAGCGTCAGCGCTGCCACAAGAAAGCCGAGACAGACTTACCCTTGAGCTTGTTGAAGACTTTGAATGCCGACGGCGATGAGGAGACGTCGCAAACCGGGACCGTGTGTAAGATCTTTCCACGATGAGGAGTTGGCGAGGATCTGCTCCTGCTCGTACGATAGGCGAATCTTCTCGCAATACTCGGTAGCGTTGGCAGCTTCAGACCCAAGTAGCTTGCGAGCAGCAACTTCAGCTTCGGCTTGACGCCTGAAAAAGATCAGCGTTTGACAAGGGGTCAAAAATTGTAACTCACCCGTTCAGAACTAGCCATCGAGGACTCTCGGGCACTAGAGGGGTGACGAGGATCATAAGACCAGGAGCGACGAGCTGAATGCCCATGGGGATGAGGTAAGAGGATTTGGAGTCCATGGTGGAGGTGGCGAAGACGCAGCCGGACGCGATAAGGACTCCGATGATTTGGACATTCTGGTAAAGCGAAATTCCTAGTCCTCGAGCAGAGGCTGGCGATGTCTCTGACAGATAGACGGGTACAATGTTCACGACCATTCCCATTGCGATAGAGGCGATGACCTTGCCGACGACGAATTGAGAGAAGCGAGCGGTGGAACCGATACCACTGGTGACCTCGATGATGACACCGACTGTAGAAATGGCGGCAGTGACCATGAGCGCGAGTCGTCGACCGAGGCGGTTGTTGACGTAGGCAGCAATCGCGCATCCCACCACTGAGATGATCAGCTGAGGTGCAGACAGGGCGAAGGGGAGGCGACACTCACTGATACCCGCGCTTTGAACACTTGAACCAGCAGACACCTGCGACGTTGTGAGATTGCAAGTCTCAACGCCGAGTGCGCTTGTCGTGCAGGATCCATAGTCCCTCAAGAATCTGGGGGACCCGAGGATAGTTCCCCACCATCCATTGTCAAAGCCCTGTACACGTCAGCACACGATCATTTTTGAAAGAGGTGACTTACGAATAGAAGAGCACCAATCGACGCCAGTATCATACACCCCAGACTCTGAGGAGTGAGGCCGGAAAATGCGTTCTTCATCTTGAGCAAGTGTGCGGTTGTCGGCGAATGAGAGTAAGTGAATTGATGAAATCTCACCTTAGGATGGGGTCATCTTATTATGACCTGAACTCTTGTCTGTCGCCAGAACGAGGACAGCGGCTTCGGTCTCCGGTAGTCAGCTGATAGGGTCGCGAGGCCGCATTTGCGGAGGCTCCTGCCGAGCTTCACAAGGTAAATGCTTTGAGTCGGGTGTCGATGGACACTCGACAGACCCAAAGTTCCGGAGTGACCTTGATTATTCGGATAAACACTGGATAAACCTGATTGCAGCCTACGGCATGAGTCGACCGCCCTTCTAACTCCTCTATTTCCGCATTATAAGCCTTATCAGGAGTGGTTAGACTGATAAGATAGGATGTCCGGAGTTGGCAGAGTGGATGTTTGTGCCGTACGTCGGTGCTATCTGCCGACAACCGCTGGATTTGGACCGGGCCATCGGGATCTTTGCCGTCAGCTACCGACACTTCCGACGCTCAAGCGACGTCAAGCACACTTCTGCTGTCTTTAATACACCTCTGGCGAGTTCAGTATGTGACCATCAACCTCTTCATTCATCGTTTCATCCCTCGTCATAATCATGGCATCGCAAACTACCACATCGACTGAGACTGCTGCCCGAAGTGGGACTCTTCGATTGCGACCTGATGTTGCGGAGTGGCAAGAGCAGCTAAATCGAGACGGTGAGTCTTTTTGAGCTAGTAAATGTTGTCAACCTGTGTGGATGAGGCCATGAGTATTGAGCTGACTGGATTAGGTTGGTGTGTTATCAAGGGCGTTATCCCCAAGGAGCGAGCTCTGTCTTACATTGATCAAAGCTACGCCTTCATGGAGGGTTTTGGTTTGGGCTTTGATCGCAATGATCGCTCAACTTGGACTGCTGACAAGATGCCATTCTTTTACAAAGGGTATGTGATAACTCCAGATGAGATACTGTTTGGGCTACGCTGATGATGTAAGAGGGCTATATGTCAATTTTGGTTCTGGGCACGAGCAGTTCGTTTGGGACATCAAGTGAGCAATTTTTAGTCTCATCTCTTACGACGCTAATGAATCAAGGCAGGACCCCGCTTTGGTCGCTAAGTTCCAGGAGCTCTGGGGCACTGAAGAATTGCTAGCGTCTTTCGGTGAGATTTCATTCAGCCTGACTGGGGGTTAGAACTGATCAATCTCAGATGGCTTCAACCTATCCCTACCCTTCCCCGACCGCCCAGTCGAGGACTTCAAACCATGGCCACATGTAGACCAAAGTCCTCTTGTCAAGGGTCTGCACTGCGTTCAGGGTATCATGAACTTGACTCCGAATGGACCTGATGATGGTGGATTGATGGTGAGTATTCTCCAGCTTTACCTTGGTCGAAGCTGATCGTCAGGTCTTGAAAGGATCCTCTGCGCTCTACACTCAGCTCTTCGATGCCTTTGAGGACAAGAAGCCCGAGGGTGGGTGGAACCGCCACGATCGACATGACCATTCACCCGAGCAGATTCAGTGGTTGATGGATCATGGGTGCGAGTACCACAAGGTGACTGCGGAGCCCGGAGATTTGCTCTTGTGGGATAGTGTGAGTCTTGGTTCGTTGCTCAGTATTGCGTCTTGCTCACCTGTCAGCGATGTGTACATTATGGAGCTACCCCGTCATCAGACAACCCGCGATTCGCAACTTGTGAGTACATATCATAAGTGAGCTCGCTGACGATAGATGTCTGCTATAAGCCCGCATCTCTCGCTACCCCTGAAGTTCTGGCCAAGCGGAAGGAAGCCTGGGATACCAAGACGGAGACGACCCATGACCCCATCACTTTCAACATGAACGCTCGTCGACCACCTCCTGGACACCCGTCGTCAGATCACATCAAGGTCACTCAGCTGCAAGAGCCTAAGCTCACTCAGCTGGGGAAGAAGCTGGCGGGAGTTGTAGCTTGGTAGTTGTTGATTGAGTATAGATGCACGAGTATATAGATACGCATGATGTTGGGATTCATCAGTCGCTGCACGTGGTCGTCAAGTTAAAGCTCAAAGGATCTAGCTAGAGCAGGCAGACATACTGTATAGCTAGCTAGAATTGAATGATGAACATGTACATGCTACGTAGCGCTCAGCTGACGCTTCCAGAAAATCTAGCTAGCTATACTACAGATCGGGAATTATAAGAGAACCGGGTGAGATTCTTGACTGTATTACAACAACTTGCCCCTCCTGCACCGCAGCTTCACCACTCGTCGCGCTTCTCGCTCTGCTTCGGATCTCCACCTGACGCCCGCTCATCGGGCCCACTAGACCCATCCATGCAGGACCGTCTCTCGATATGACGCGTCCTCAACACCTTCCGCCGTGTTCAATATTTCCCGGATCTGAGGCGTATCGTCAGCCAACAATCACTTTGGCTTTTTGCCAAATATAGCTCACCTCGTCTGGTGGGTTCAGCCCCCACTTCTGAGCTCGCTCCCAGCGCGCTAGGCGGGTAATACCAACGCAGGGTCCGTACTTGGATGTCATATCGAAGACTCGCAGGATGTCTGGTAGATCAGCTTTTGCTCTTCGCCTTGATGATGAAAGTTGACTAACGGTGTACGTTGTTATGAGTGTCTGGTCCGGCATGAACTGACGATTAGCAAAGGCCCGAATTGAAACAGTATAATGAGCGACATTCGGAGCGTGTAGGTACAAATCGCTCCGTTCCGCATTCGACTAGCCCAGACCAGAGGAAACCTCATTCTTACCACCTCTTCGCACCACCCTTGTAAATCAAAAAATAAGATTCAAACTTACTAGGCGCTAGTCCACCCATTGCCGCCTTCGCCTCTCGCATCGCCCCATCCCACTTCTTACTCTTCACATCCAGCTTCCACCTCTCGCCAGCCTTGATCGCAGGTCCAGTAGTGAAGACCTTCGTTTCATCGTCCGTGACGACTACAGCATCATCATCGTCCAGATCCTGGCGAATGTCATCTGTAGAGACTGATTGGCGTAAAGAGGATTGGCGGGCGGGGGCGGTAGACTTCTTTTTGATGGGGGAGGGGAGGGTAGGCTTCCGACTTCCGAAAGCGAGGGTAGGCTAGGCGTGTCAGCTATCGATCTCTGTTGATGGGATCATGACCAAGTGGGTATGTCAGAGATGGGAAAGCCAAAGAATGAGGCCAAGCCTCAAATGACGGAGGGGGTCCGAGCTCGATCGATTTAGGGGAGAAGCCCTATCCCATGCACAGAGGACTTTTTCAACAACTTCAAAACTCACTTGAGCCAGTCCAGCTGCCTTCTTTGTCTTCGAACTTGAGCTTGCCTTAGGTGCCATGTTGTTGAGGTGGAAGAGAGATTGTTTGGGGATTGCGAAGGGAAAGGTTGATTGATTCGGGACCGGCGCGAATTTCGGACGATATCACTAGGATGGCTTCTTCTTCTTGACCGGCAAGGATTTGGATGTATATCAGCGAGGCACTAGGCGTCGTTTGAGATATTTGGTACGCTCAGCGATACTAGTTGTGAGGGGAGGAGGGAGAGAAAGAGAAGGAGAAAGTGAGGTGCGTCTCAGAGGAGGCTGGAACCTCGTCATGGGGAATAATTTCCGCTTCCGGTAACTATCCACCATCGCCGACGCGCGGAAGTGGCGCCTGGCCGCTGCCACTCTCGAGCGATTGTGCATCTCATTCGACCGCCAAGACCGTAGTGCTGAAGGGCGAAGCAGCCACTCGACATCCACATCTAGAGTCTAATTGACCTTGTCGCTTAGATCACAGGAACTGGTGAAAAGGAAGGGGCTTATTACGGCAACGGGGGGAAGATAGTCGATAGGAGAAATCGCGTGATCAAAGGAGCCACCCCTTAATAAGCAGCATCGACAGAACAAAGGAGTGATCTGACAAAGCAAGACCCTCGGATACCTGCTATAAGTCACATCGATCTGCATCAAGCGCCCTTGTTCCGCAAAGCCTACTTCCCATCTACCTACCCATACACATACTCCACCCTCTTATCAATCATGTCCAACCCCGCAAACGGCCCCTCCTTCGGTCCTCTTACCTATCATCAGAGCGACTGGAATAGTGCAGTCGACGGTCCAATGTGGCCTGCAGAAACGCAGACCGTAATGAATGCACAGGGCAGAAAAGTCCTCCGGATCGGCAAGGACGAGAAAAGCTTCGTTAAGGAGATTGACGGTATGGTGTACGTGTATGAGAAGACTTGGAATAGTGAGTTCTTCTGCATAGTACTACACCCAGCAGTGACATCCGCTATCGATAATTTCACTGCTGATTGCTCAGGTGCAGGGAAAGTTCATCACGACGTGAAGATGTACAAGGCAAAATCCAAGTGCGTCTTTCCTGAAAGTATCACATCTGGATCCAAGCTGACTGGATAAGGTCCACGCAGACACATACACCTCCGCCGAAGGAAACTCCCACGTCCCACAATGGTTCCACCAAGGCTGTGTGGCTTGCAGGCGGAAGAAGTCTCAAGCCCGCAGCTACCGAGGAGATCCGCAACAGAAAGCTGCTCGCCATGTCCCGCGCGTACCACATAGTTCTCGACCAATGTGAGTGCACCTGTCCGTAGACCGGTGATTAAGCCCGATATGGCGACTGGGGCTTAGCTACCGTCAGACGTGATGGCAAGCTGACTTTGCGCTAGATGTCACAGAGGGAGACGAAAAATGGCCCAGCTCCCACGATGTGGCTCTCATTAGCGAGTACCTCGTGGATAAATGCTGGGCAGAGCCATCCACGGATGATCTAAATGCTTCAAGGACCGCCATCGAAGCCACCGACGCCTATGCCAGGAGCATGGCGTATATCTGCAAGGGCTTCAAGGATGGGATCGACACGCGCGACGACGCCACCCTGCTAGAATGGTATGAGGACGTCCGAGCGCCATTGATCAAGGAGGATCCGCTGGTGCCACCGGCAGAGAGGGCCCAGACTAGCCTATATGTGTATCGCTCGTCTGATGGCGGAGCTGGGACTACTCTCGCTCATGCTCTCTTCCGGTCGATCAAGAAAGATCACGACGTAAGTGTGAAGTTGAAGCAGTATGAAGATGCCGTTTATCGTCTCTCAACTTACGAGTATGACGAAAACCCAATCGGTGAGTGTAAGGTATTGGGCTTAATTTATGGCCAGTTGCTGATTGGATATAGGCCAAGATACGACAGGAAACATCGCAGCCGCTGCGGCATGGAAGCTTTTGAATAAGAATAATTTCCCCGACAATCAGTTGGCGGGACTTCTCATCGAGGCGAAGAAGATGATGGGCGCAGGAGGAGGAGCACCATGAGTTGTACAGGCGCTAGCTAGCCATTTGGAATGCATCTGCTACAGATCGAATATTGACGAATGCAGTGAGATTGATCGATCCAAGGTCGTCAAGCCGATCACCCGACCGGAACGTACGATTTCACCGGATATCACGGGCTCGTTCCCGGAGTCGTCGCCACACTCGACGGCTTCTCCAGAGCTACCGACGAAAGTGCCACCTCCAGCCACAGTGACTCCGCTCGCATACCGTGATGGACTCACTAAGGCTGCATGGCTAGACGCCGCAACGGAGCCTTTCATGGGCGAGACGCTCGAGAAGCAGGACAGGGTTCTCACCGCATTGACTACCGCCGCCAAGTTCATCGTTGAGCGCTGTAAGTGGCCATGATATCATCCAGCTCCACGAGGATCAACCCAAAAGGATCGTCAGCTGACAATTGCAGACAAGACCACAAATGACGCTCACTACCGCGCTCTTTCCCCTACCATTGTCTGTCACCTGGCCGAGGATCTAGCCCATCGATGTTCCGATGAGATACCAAATCGGCTACCGGCCGAAGCAGCCAAACGTATCGGTCTGATGATCGACTCCCGCGCCATGAAATACGATCCCTCGCTAACGATCGCTCCCTTTGACCCTCTGGAAATGTGGAGGACGATTGGTACATCTTTCGAGAGCAATGATTCCAACACGTTTGCCCTTCAAATCGACTCGGAAGAGGGGGACACGACCCTCGCTCAATTCATCAATCGCGGGAAGACGGACGAGGGGCGCAGTGCGAGACTGGCAAGGTACATGGACATCGTTTTCGAGCTCCTAGCCGGTCAGCGGTTTCATGAAGCGCGTGAGTTTTCTGTTAACCGATCTCACAGAGATCGAATCCATCAGTTCAGCTGCTGACTTCCCGCGTAGCTGGTTTCAGCGTGCAGTTGCTCGCCAAGGCTGCTGTCGATATTTACGATGCCGGTGACAATCAGGTCGATGTCGACCTGGCTTGTCGGTCAGCTAGGTCGAAGATGAGTGAGGCGAATAAAAAACGACGCCAATTGGCTGGTCTGGATCCCATATAGTCTTCAATGTACACTGCCCGCAGGATATTTAGTCTGTATGTTACGTCAGGTTTTGCCATCTATTGTGACCTGTGATTCAGAATCAAAAGTCCATACATTCAGAAAAACAATACCAAGCGTCAAGAGGTCATTAAGCGACATCAACGTCAGATCATAACAGCATCCCGACACCAGCCACAGCTGCCACAGCGAGCATGGCTACTCCGCCCACAAAGCCCATACCACCCTGGACAGCCTGGCCCATGGCGGCAGCTCGGCTGCTGGTGGCAGCCGCACTTGCGCCTGAGCCCGACGCACTGCCCGTTCCAGATACTGAGCCAGTGCTGGTCCTGCTTGCTGGACCCGAAGCACTGCCCGAGGCAGACGAGCTACCGCTAGCACTCGCACTGCTGCTAGCGCCCGCACCTGACCCGCCGGACAAAGCGTAGTTCATCTTGGTCCAGCTTGCTCCGGAGACGGCAGCGCCGGATCCAACAGCGTTGGCAATGTAGTTGATCTCGCCCCCGGTAGTGATCTGGACGAGGGACGATGGGGAGGCGGCGTAAGCTGCGTTGGCGTCCTTGGTGGGAGGAGGAGGGAGGATAGAGGTGGTATTGATTAGGTTGGCAGAGTATGGGGCGCCGTCAGTCGACGCGTAGCTCGAGGGGTTGGTCCAGTGGTTGACGACGTAAGAGTTGGAGAAGTCCGAGGGGATGAAGACGAGCTGGTTTGGGGTCTGAAGATGAGCCACGGTTCCAAACGAGAGATTGGAAGACTTACGGCATCGCCATCAACGGGGAAGCTGACGGCTTGACCAGCGACGTCAGGGAAAGCCTGTCCGCCTGAAGCAGTAGGGAACGCCTGTGCGGTAGGTTGCCAGTAGGCGTCTGGAGAATCAGCATGGGATTGCGCAAGGTGTCCTGAGTGGCAATCGCCAAAACTTACAGTGAACCACGAAAATCTGAGCGGATCCAGCCGCTGTGTTGGGAACACCAAAGTACACTGAAGCATCAGTCAATTGATCCGAGATTGGGTTGAAGGAACCGACGTACTGATGTGGTTGCTGGCCTGAGCAGCAGTGACACCAGCGGACGATCCCGACGCCCAGCTAGGCGCACTGACACCCTCCCAGGCCAAAGCTGAGCTTGTCGCCGTGGAGGTCACAGCTGACATGTCGAGCTGCGTCAACCCACCGTTCGAGTAGGTGAACAAGACATTGGTGTCGTGGTCCAGTACCGAGGCGGAACGGGTCTGAGGAGCGGAGGGTGGAGATGAGGTAGACTGGGTGGACCAGCTGTTTGACCCAAAGGAGTAGATGTAGACTTTCTAATTTCGTCAGTCAAACAGCTTAAAAAGTAACTAGAGCCGAAACCCACGCTGATATCTGACGCGTCACCGCCAATGACATACATGGCATTGTTGAATTGTGATAGGAGACATTGAGTGTTGTTCCCAGTCCAAGGTCTGAAGCTCAGTGTAGCTCTTTCCGCAGTTGGACAGTGGCAAACTTACGGTCGGCCAGTGGTAGTTAGGGGAGTCACGTTTGGTTCTGATCAGTCATCAGCATGTCGTACATCGCCATTGAAAAATCGCATTTTCCGCTCAGTACACCGCGATCGTTGCTGTGCAAAAAAACACCGAGCGCGACGCGTCCTTTTTGAAGTCCCGTAGCACGCAAATAGAGTGGAAAGTCAACTCACGAACCCATCCAGAGCTTTTCCCTAGATTGACATCTTGGCTACCACCGAACGCGTATAAGTTCCATTGCGTGTCGAATTGCACACATGGGACGGCGGCGGCAAGGATCGGGAGAAGAGACGCGAGGGCGAGAGAAGCGAGCATTGCTAGAGCTTTCTTTTGACGGAGCGGGGGAGTTTTTTCGTGAGGTCAGATGAGTGTATATGTAGACGCTTCGTAGTCTGTGTCGTGAGGATGTCTCGGTGCTCTACGACTGTATAGATGTAAGAGGCAAAGAATAGATCGAGGTGGTTTTGTCTGAGCTTGGCTCACCCAACATGCCGTAAAAGGATCCTCTGCGGGGTCTCCACGTTCCAGCCAAAAGTTTGCAGCTATCCAAGCCAAAGCCAACCTCCATCTTTCACAGACATACAGACCGCTATATCCACCCATACAACATCATCACAACCTACTCGCCCCCTTGAGATACACGAAAAGATGACAACGCACCACGAGCGCAAATTTCCCGTTGTTCTGATCACAGGTACGTTCACAGCGCCCGAATCATCGACCCCCTCCCCATCTCGCGAGGTCGTATTCTGACTTATAGGCACGCCTGGCACTGGCAAATCATTCCACTCCCTCCTTCTTTCTCAATCGATGCAAACCACACCAACACCGCTCGTCCACCTGAATGTCGGAGAGATAGTCAAGGATAAGGGATTCCATGAAGGATGGGATGAGGAATGGCAGAGCTGGACAATAGATGAGGATAGATTATTGGATTACCTGGAGGAGATCATCAATCCTGAGAACGCAGCAGCGGAGACTGGTACGTACGCCTCTGACAAGATCTGAGCGTTCATTGATGGCTAGGTTTCATTATCGACCATCACGACCCCTCGCTATTCCCAGAAAGATGGATAGATCTGGCTGTTGTCCTGACTTGCGATAATAAAGTGCTACATGAGCGCCTGACAGAAAGGTAAGCTTGGCTTGATCTCGAGTGCGACTCCGCTCTGGTACGACAGCAAGCTGATCGTGACAGAAATTACCCCGCAAACAAGTTGACGGAAAACATCACGGCGGAGATAATGCAAACGTGCTTGTCGGAAACACGGGAGTCGTACGCCGAGGAGATCATAGTGGAACTGAGCAGTAACGGAGAAGGCGAGGACGTGGATGAGAACGTCAGAAGGCTGGAAAGTTGGGTATCTAGCTGGGTCGCGGATCGAGCTGAGGGCGGGCAACAATGAGGCGGGATGTGAGCGCGGCTTGAGCGTGGGGCGTGTCTGCTGTATGGAGTGACAAGCAAGATCTTGGTTGCTGGTGGCTCTTATTGTTAGTATAGCCTAGCGAAAGGAAGGTATCGATCTGTATATACATTATTAACGATACCTGACTGCTACTGCCCCCAACCTCACTTCGGTTCGGTCTTGCTACGCCCACAGCCTAGAATCCCATATCGGCCATATTCGATCCGACACCCTTCATCTTCATCTTGCCCGCCCCGCCTCTGCCCATTGGCATGCCAGCTCCCGACATGAAATCGTCCATATCGTCGGCGCCTCCTTTGGTTCCACCACCCTTTCCTGGATTGTCGAGGCTTTGGGCTTGCTAAGGCGGATCAGCACTACTCCCACACAAGTACCAGATGAGAATGGCAGACTGATATGCCAGACAGTGGAACGAAGAAGAGCCTGCAGGTGGACGGCAAAGGCAGGGGATGAAAGAGGAGGAGGTAGACGCTGAACATACCTTTTTCAAATACTCCCTGTTGACGCCTAGCTCCCGCCCGCTCTTTGTCAACTCCATCTCCAACCACGAAGCCGTGTGGTTCAATTGCTTCAAATACGACAAAGCCAGAGGCGATGTGTAGTCCAAATCTTCCTCCATGAACGACACGATCGGTGAAGGGCCAGAATCATCAATCGCAGCTCTGATGGTCCTGTTATTGACCTGTAGTCGTCAGTCCGGTCTATTCCGGTCACACCTGGAGAGTAGCGTACCATATATTGCAGTATAGCCAGAACTTCCCCTTGACCATGCTCGCCGGTGTAATCTAGCCTCTGGGCCAGATCGCCAAGGGTCATTCGGGAGTAGAGAGATTTGAGACGAATGATTTGGCGAATGGGGATTGAGCGGATGATCGAATCCAAGAGACCGACATTGCAGTCCTATTTGGTCAGCTTTTGCTCTTTAATGCACATAAAAATCACGAGAACTGACATCCTTGAGCTCCTTGTTACCGATGAAGCCCCGAACAGCGTTCCAATTGGCCGCCATGAAGGCTTCGGCAAGCTTGACGTAGTCTTTGGCGTTCCGGTCAATCATTCGCGTGACTGATCCCGCAATATATTTAGAGAAATGGATCAACTGAGGGATGAGCGATGCTTCTTTCCTCAGTTGAGTATGAACATACCTTGCCGTCGTCCAAGATACCGCATAAGATAGCCCGTTTGGCGCATGCTAGCTGGATAGCAGATGCGGCCGTGGTGGGCACAGTCACCGCCTATAAATAGTCAGCAGTAGTACTTTTGACGAGTCAGAGAAGGAAAGCACGAACCGTGCTGAACATTTCGACGGCGTACGCATAATTTCCGAGCGCGGCGCTGATGAGGCCGGCATGATGGTAGAAGGTGATGACATCGAGGTATGACAGAGACATCTGAACATCAGCCATAGTTTCCCTTCGCCATTTTAGGGATCTGACTTGCAGTCTTCACGTCGACGTAGATGGCATCCACTACGAAACGAGCTGCATCAAAATGCTGAGTGATGAGACACGCCTAGACCATCGATTAGCTTCTGGCGCATTGCAATGGTCAGCAGTTCCCCGACTCACCTCAAGGTAAGCAGCGTGCACCCCTGAAAGCATCTGCCGCAAGGTCGTTCGCTCAATAAGTCTCTGAAGAGCTGGCAGGATGTGATCAAGCTTGAATATCAGCTTTGACCCTGTCGGCGCTAGTATATCCAAGGCAACGTACAGTTCGGAGTTTCTTGGCGAGCCTCACCATGCCCCAAGCTAAATCTGCCACTGGCCAAGTCAGCCCAATTCAATCGTTCCACACCTCGTCGATACACTCACATCGCGGACCACACTGGTGCAGCTGCTCACTGTTACCTGAGTGACAAAGGTTCACGGCGAGCTGAAGCAGATCGGCATTGTATTCGGGCTGATCGGCGTGATTGGGATGTAACCGTGCCGACCTAAATTGTCAGACTTCCCTTCTGCGCGCAAGCCGTTTACAGCGGATAACCTACACAACAAATACCAAGCCAGCAGCTTGCCGATGCACATCATCATCCTTCAACGTCCTCAAATCCTCATTGAACAGCGCCAGAATTTCCTCGCCTTTCCCCATCGCCTTCTCTCGGTCCTTCTCCGGCGCCTTCTTCGCACTTGCGACCGCCGCAAGGGAAGGAATGAGGGAGGTCGAGATGGAGTGTGGAGAGTTACATGTTTGAATGAGCTTGAGAATCTGGGAGGCGGTGGTCGGGATCGAAGGGGCCACGGGGGCGGTTCGGAGGTTGGAAGGGATCAGGGAGGGGAAGGCAGGGTGAGCCGGGGCAGGGCCGGAAGATGTGGATGCGGGTGCTGAACCGGACCCTGGGGCAGGGCCAGAGGTGGATGCTGAGCTGGACATGGCTGCTGATGCTCGATGGAGGTGGGAGGTTTGACAATTGGTTGATGAAACAGGGCGAAACGCGTCCAAGGCCGGTCAGATGTAGGCGATATGTGGGAGGCGTAAATATGGGGCATCGAGTGTGGCGGACATTTAGTACTGCAGCTCATGCCATCAGCGCTAGAGCGCTAGAGTCCTAATCAGCTTGATGCCAGAGAGTCAGACCGGTGCTCAGTGGAGTACTATCAGGATGGCAATGAATGAATCTGATTCTGCGGGGGATGGACAACCCTCGTACCCTGACGATTTCGGCCGGGAGGGCGAGTGGCGTCTATTCATCCTGTGGCTGATCCCCACTGCACTCTGCATACCACATCTGGAAATTGTCCCTAGACTCATACACATATGCAAAACCACAGTCTAAGCTCATCGCAATGTTCATCTACGAGAATCCATGCCACCACCGATGTTCAGTAATTCACTTTCCGGACGCCTGTGCCAATCAGCGACGAGGGAGACCACACTCTGCCCAATGCGCAAATTTCCCCCCTGCCTCAAGCCCGAGAACCTGCACGAACACCTCCACTGACTCCGGACGGAATGTCGCTCTCGCACTCGCAAGGGCATATTTTGCCACCGTGTTCGCAAGATCCTGGGCGATGGGACGCTCAGAGCGAGCCGAGTTCCAGGGGAACTCTGCATTTGTCCGATCCTCGGTCTCCGTACGAATTGCCTCCCATGAATTGCCTTCGGTATCACTACCAAGCAAGGTGACACACAGCTTCTTCTCATCTGCACTGGCGTAAGCGCTGAAATTACCGTAATGAGTGGCAATCATGGAGGATGGTCTGTGGCGTGGTATGCAGTAGTCGATGGTTGTAGTCGGTTTGGTATATATGCTGAGTGGGGATGAGGCCGAATTGCAGAGTGAGCGACGAAGAGGGAAGAGGAGGACAGGGATCCTAAATATAGAGAGGGAATTGGCAGAGCAAATGCTTCCAGTAGCACGCAACGAGCGAGTCGAAGCCCGCCCCCACCTTTGTTCCCCCTTCTTTGCGTAGACCCTGAGACCTGAAACACAGACTTCGCAGGGCGGGCTGCGTCATCGCGGGGGCGTGCCACACCCCGGTTCGTGAAGACTCGGCGCTTCGGTGATCCTGCGCTTCTATCTCCTGCTTCTTCGCGGCTTCTTACAGCCTTTGCCCCCGGAATTTGATATCCAGCGCATGATCCGGCCGAGACGATACAGGCCTGCTTCGATTTGCGCTTGACCGATCGGCATGAATCGCAGAGCTCGCCTTTGCGGCTAAACCCCGCCGAAACCGTTTCGCAGCACGTTTGTGTCAGCGGGCCCGGGGTTGTTGTCCGCTTTTGAGAGTCGCGCCGATAAGGTCGGGGGAATTTTCGCCGGCAAGACTCGACTCCCGAGTCACAGCCTATTCAGCTGATGCGCTGAGAGCCTATTCAGCTGATGCGCTGAGACCGTGAAGCCATTAGCTCATGTTATCCTGTCGACATCTCAGTCAGTCACAAAATGAGAGAACCCGGAACCATGACCATATTCCTCGCTAGCTTAGAGAAAGCGCTTCGGCGGACTGCTTCGATTGCCGATGGGGAAAAGCGCTTCCCCATTGCGGTGGTCATGGATGCATCATGTAGATTGCTTCGGCTAGTCTGACTGTAGAAGCCTATCCGTACACCCTATAGGTCAACTCTCGGTTCCTCCTTAGGAAAGGGCGGAGGAAACTCACAATCGGAAAACGTCATTCTGCACAAAGTAGCCCTGTCCTTCTGGCACGAGCTATACACATCAGCATGCTATCCCGCAATTCCATCATTGAGAGAACTAACGTGGAACATCTGCGAGTATGGTAACACGTTCTGTCCACCGTCCACTAGCAGTTGACCGGTAACGAGGACGAGGATGGCGGCGATTGAGGCAGAAGCGGGCTGGGCGTCAAGGGTGAGAACCTTGTGCTGGACTTGTTGAAATGGAAGAGTCTGAAGGCTCAGCATCATACTTCGACCATACAGCAACAGGAGCTAGCAAAGCACGGAGGATCAACAGCACAATACCGCGCAGAGCTCCTCTAACACCCCACACGGCGCCTCTTTTCCCCGTCTCGCTATTCGCCAGAATAACGACAGAGTGACATTTGCTTTCAAACTTACCGTGAGCTTCTCGATGATGGCCTTTGTTCCCTGGAAAGGTATCTCCTCGAATGTCAACATCGACATGTCCCTCTGCTCAATCAGCATTCAAGGCTCCTCTCGGGTTGACAAAGGTCGCAAGGAGCAAAGGCGTACGTAGAGAGCCGAAAGTTGAGACCTGTCAGTGTCGAAGGTCTGGTAGTAGAAATCTGTAGCATCAGCTTCGTGCACGACATGGTGATCGAGAAGCTGCGGTGATCATCGCAGATTCTTGGAACTTTGGTGACTTCCAGTGTACCGTCCAGCTAATAGAAAAAGAGCAACCAACGCACCCGTGAACTGTTTGGCAATAGCGTTGATGTCAGCCATGGTGGTTGATGTAGTTTGAGGTGATTATCAGAGGTACGTTTGTTGATGAAGGCTCAATTGGCATGAACGCGTAAAGCCAAAGTCTGCCAAAGTCCCGGGTCCGTGATCCAAATCCTAGGCGAGGAATGCTATAACGCCGCAAGATTCCGGCTCGGTTTTAAGTCCACCACTACACCATTCAGACCCATTTCATATTTTGGATCGTAACGCCGCAAAATCCCGGATCTTTGACCCACCACTATACCATTCAGACATTTCAGGATTTGGTTTATAACGCCGTAAAACTCCGGCTCGAAGTCCGACCAGGTCCGCAGAAGTCCAGACGGTTGTGGCGCCGTGACACGGTGACAGTGGCGACATTGCACATGTCACCCTCCGCTGTCACCTTGTTATCTCTCTTTTCTCAAACGCAGGAGAGAACGCGCCCTAGCCAGTCTGCTCAAATGGTATATCAACAGTACAGAACATCCCCGGATATCGTGTTTGGAGGCCGCATACCTGAATGACCATCCCAATTACCGTTCCGCCACCTTCTCCTCCGTGGTTGGTGGCGATCCCGACGCATCAAGAGTGGGGTGGACGAGCCCATCCAGTCTCTCCTTCAAAGTCGGTCTTCTCTCCAAGATCTGCACCTCGCCCTCCTTCTCCTGGTCCAGCATAACACTGGTCGAATCTCCATCGTCGCCCTCACCATCCGTGTTCTCGCCATCGGACGAATCATCCGCAGCAGCCTTCTTGCTTCTCCCACTCAACGGCCAACCCCAACCTGACCCTGACCCTGACTTCTTTGCTGCGTCCTTCTCCGTCTTCTCCGCCTTCTCAGCCTTCTTCATCTCCTTATCCTGCTCCTCCTCCTTCTTGCGGCTCTCCCTTTCCATCTTATCTCGCTCAGCCTCTAGCTTCCTGTCCCATTTTTGCCTGGTCTCTCCATCCCACAGCTCAAGATTGCCGGAGCTGTTGACTCGGATTTCAAACGATCGTCTACGATCCATGTATATTCCGTGTATACGGAGTATAGTCCCGCTTTGCACTGGCCTAGATTCGACGTTCGTTTCGGCATGCGTAGAGTCGAGCTCGGAAGTGAGACGCTCAGCTTCCCGCGTTGTGGCAGGTGTAGATATTTGCGCCGAGCCGGATGGTGTAGGAGGTACGGGATTGGATTTGTCGGTATTATAGGCACCGTATAGGGATCGAAGCATGTGGGTGGCTTTGTTCCGGACGTCTGATGATAGTGTAGGGGAAGCAACGATAGACAAGACTGCGAAATGAGCTCGGAACTCATATATGAAGCGCAATGAAACGCACCCTCTTTCTGCAGGGCGGATAATCCTCCGACCTCAGTGGACAGTTTCTCGACAGCTTTTGGCACAGCTATCGATGCTGATGTCATCAGCAGTGTTCCAGCCTTTCTTAGAAATTCAATCAGCTTACAGATCTTCCCAATAGTCCCGGCATTCTTGACAAGAGCCGCTCTCGCTACCCATCCCGCCTTGCTTAGATAACTTCCAGCTGTTGCTGCGCCCGCAGCCTGTCTTATCAGAACACATCACTTCGAGTTCTATAGCCGACCTCTGGACTCACCGCACCGGCAGCTGCTCCAGCTGGGAGTAGAGCTGCTCCAGCGGAAGCTGCCACAGCCCCAACAGCAAGTGACAGTAACCCAATTGTCGCAGCTGACTTGATCACGGAGTATCGGGTGTTCTTTGTCCCATCATCAACCTGGACTTCGAGTGTAAACCACACGCGACCTGGCTTGCTCATTAGCACCCATCATGGCCCTTCGATGTGCGGGGTGGCGAACCTTGAATTTGACTTCTTGCTCTGAGGCGACCTGGGACTTCAGCTATCGTTGTCACTGATCGATACCAGTCTAGGCTTAGCTCACGGTATTCTCAAAGTGCAAAGCAGCAACCTGCTTTAGGCAGATGTTGAGGGGTTGGGAGGTCTTGTTGACAACTCGGCAGGACGGCATATTGAGCACGTCCTAGCAAGCGAGCGTGCTGGAGTCTGATGCGGCAAATCTGCCAGAGATGCTTTTGATGAGAGCTCGAGCGTGTCTTCTGGTGCTTATACAAGCTCAATGACTGGTGTATTGTCGTGGGTATCAGGGATGATTATATGGAACAAGGAAAGAGAGGTTCGAGCTTCGGCTGGTCGAGGCATAGTGACGTCACAACATGTCACAACGCGTCGCGGAATTCTCGGCAGATATACAAGAGCGCGAAACTGCTTCATGCTATGGATGAGGTGCCATCTACAGCTCTCTCTTCCCCAAACACGCGGCTTGTCCTTACCGAGACTCACACATGATGCGAGCACGGATAGCGATGCGTCAGCTCACGCGACCTGCTTTGAGGAGAGGGTTGGCGGATCTGGCGGTAGCGCGCGAGCGATGGGTGCGTTATCTCCCGCTCTGCGCGGGTCGGATAGGATGACCATCTGGCACTAATATACTGATACCTCAGGGTGGCCGCCTAGTCATCGCGGAAGAGGTCGAGCATGCTTTGCAGCAAGGCGGACCTGTCGTGGCCCTTGAAAGCACTATCATAACTCACGGTCCGTCTCTACGTCTCTGTTTGTCCTATCCGTCATGCTGAACCACCAGGCATGCCTCATCCTACAAATCTCACTACCGCTCTTTCACTCGAAAGCATCCTTCGATCTCAGGGCGTGACTCCAGCGACTATTTCTCTGCACTCAGGAAAGGTACATGTCGGTCTATCGAATGCGCAGCTGGAAGAACTCGCCGACCCGAACGCTGGCGAAGGTCTGCGAAGAGTCAAGGTGTCTAGGAGGGATATAGCCCCTACACTGTCAAAAGGCTTGATCGGGGGCACGACGGTCGCGGGGACGATGTACGTGGCTCGGACTGTGGGGATTGGAATGTTCGTCACGGGCGGGATTGGGGGTGTGCACCGTGGTGCTGAAAAGAGTGAGTGGGTTTTGGCGTCCTGCTCTTCGGACGCGCTGATGGTCAAGGTATGGACGTATCTGCAGATCTCATTGAGCTGGGAAGAACTGTATGTTCTCTGAATCTCGTGGTAAATAGTTGTAATTGACGATCAGCCAATGGCTGTGATTTGCGCTGGTGCAAAGAGCATCTTGGACATTCCTCGGACCTTGGAAGTACTGGTCAGTCAAGAAGTCCTGACTTTGCTGGCGCCTCTGAAGTATCTACTGACAAATACAGGAAACTCAGGGGGTATGCGTAGCTACATACGGCGACAAGCCGGACTTCCCTGCATTCTACACACCGAGTTCTGGCCAGATGGTGCGTATCCCAGTGTACCTAATAGGCTAGACGCAAGCCCCGCGCTTCGAGTCTGGTTTCCCTGGAGACCTTTGGAGCCATATTTACTGCCGCGAAGAAAAGTCCGAGCTTACAGTCTACTCGGCGTTCAAATTTCAGCTCATAGCTTGCTGACAATGCAGAGTCCCTGGTCTGTCTCCAACGCCGAAGAAGCCGCCTCGTTGATCCGTACGTCTATGCAAGAGATGCAGTACTGATCACCCTAGATGCGTCACTCACACTGCCCGATCCTCTATCTACTCTCCTCGCCGTTCCCATCCCCTCTATTCACTCTTCCGATGGGGACAAAGTCCAGCACGCGGTTGAACAAGCTGTGCGAGAGAGCTTAGAGCAAGGTGTAGATAAGCGGGGGAAGGAGGTGACTCCTTGGCTTCTCAAACGCGTCGGCGAGTTGAGTGGGGGGTTGGCGCTGCAATTGAGTGAGTCTCAGCTGTCACCCGATACATTAGATCGAAGCTGACACCAAAGACGTTAAGCTCATCGAGAACAACGCCAGGGTAGGTGCGGCAATCGCAGTGGAATTAGCGCGACTACAGCGGGAATCTAGCCAGCATGCAAGCGGTAAGAACTACTTCGTGTCTACGCGGGAAAGTTCGTCTCAAGCAACACCAAAATCCCCGTCATCTCCCTCTACTCCCCAGTCTGGATCAAGCCTGACCCTATCTCCACCTTCAGTACTCGTCTTTGGCTCCGCCGCCCTAGACATCACATCGCAATCCCCCATTACTCTTGTTCCGGGTACAACAACCCCTGGGACCATTACCCTGACGCCAGGAGGGGTCGGCCGAAATATTGCCGAAGCAGCCCAACGCCTTCTGCCGCCGGGGTCAGTCCAGCTGGTGTCGCCAATGAAGGTAGATGGAGCTGGAGATATGGATATGGTCGGCAGAGTGACGATGCTGGAAATGGAGACTGTGGGTCTGCGGACTGACGGGTTGCTACGGGTCCAGGTTGATGGGGATGAGGGATCTGCAGCGTGTACCTTGCATCTTGGCCCGGAAGGGGATTTGGTAGCTGGAGTGGCGGACATGAAGGTTGTTGAGAAGATATCAGCGGAAGATGTGAGTCGTCAGGCTGCGAGTTGACTTGTACGTTGAGGCTAATGGATATCAGGTGCGGGGGTCCATCAAGCGCGAACAGCCTAAAATGGTGGTCTTTGACTGTAATCCCACCTCGAAGATCGTCTCCACCATCCTCAGAACGGCATACGAGTTGGAAATTGACAGTGAGCAAAGTCTGAAGTTTACCTCTTGTTATCGTTCTGATCTGATAGCATTCTGTGATCCCACGTCGACGCCGAAACTACCCCGACTCCTGCCAGCCCTGATATCCCTCCTACCATCCATACCTACCGCCCGCCGCCCTCTCACCCACTTATCTCCCAACAGCCTCGAAATCACCCAACTCCACTCTCTTCTTTCCGACCTGCCATCTGATGCCTCCGACCAAGTATGGGAATACATCAACTCGCTCAACCTCTTATCGGACTGGCGAGCCAAACTCGAGGCGTTCGGCAGGAGACAGGGGATGGAATGGGTGGTGAATGAGGGTATAGTCCAACAGGCTGTGGGATTGTTGCCATTCATCGAGAGTTTATGGATCAAGGCGGGAAGTCGGGGAGTGGTTCATCTTCGGATATCCAGCCAGGCAGGGAAGCCAGCCTCAGCGTCGATGTCTCATAAGCTGGATGGCGTACATACGGGGAGACATCTCGTTATGACTGTATACCCGGCGCCGGTCATCAGCGCGGAGGATGTGGTCAGTACTACCGGAGCGGGGGATACGCTCGTCGGTGGTCTAGTTGCTGGGCTTGTGGGGGAGAAGGGCGTGGAGGAGGAGTGGGTCGGAAGGGCATTGGAGGCGGTAGGGAGGAGTCTGAGGAGCAGGCGTGCCGTTGCATGAGTCTGGTCTGCGCACTGGTATGTGAAGGGGACATGGTTACGTGCTGACGCAAAACAGAAACTACACGTATTTACATCTATCCCTCACTTACTTCATGTACAATTTATTAATCCAGGGGTTCACATCCGCCTAGAAGAGAAGCTCGACGCTGTAAGTCCTGCCCGTGCCCCTTCCTTTTGCAAGAGCTGTAACTTATAACATCAGGTCTTCGAGCCATTGCACCTAATCCGAGTGCCTTTGGTCAGTGCACGACGAATAGGCGGCGGAGGGGGTCGATAATCTGACGAGCTTTTGCTCACCCCTGCTCAACGGCGAATTTCGGAGTTCTGTCTTCCACTCGATAAATCCAGAACCTTGAAACAACAGAGCCTCTGCCTTTCAGTTGGAGGATGCAGGACGCCAGGATGTACTGCAGAGTGGTAACCAGATACCTCTCGACATTGAGTGGGCACTCCTCAGTATACTGACTTGCGCTCGGGCTCAAGCTTGAGTTAAGCGAACGAATAAGGTTGGGCGGCAGAGGGATTAAGATATACGCCACCACACACCTACACAGCTCTTTGACGCCCCTAGCATCCTTTTGAACACCCTCCCCTCCTTTCACCCGGCATGATCGGCTTCACACTTTTCGACCAGTAAGCGATTGGATGCTCTCTCTCAACAACAATCCCTTTCTCGACGACATTCAGCCACAGCGAACGCGCTTCACATGTCCGCTTGGCAAGAGACCGACCACGACTCGGGAGCTAGTACCCCCAGTCAGCTTTCGAAGTCACCATCGCGTCGGACCCAAATTCAGAGGGAATCCGAATCAAAAGCTCTGGGCATATCAATATCGTCGAAGACTCAACACAGCCCAGACATGCTTGACTCGACGGAAAAGATGAATGGGAAGGAAAGCGACTCGGCACAGTCGTTGTCGAATAATGTAAAATCTGCAGCTCTCGGTATGTTCATCCATCAACGTCCGGTGACCCTTTTATGATACATGCTGACTTGAAGATATCCCCCTTCGGTCCAAAGGCATGGTGAAGCTTTACATTGTGTGGGTCCCGATGTTTATGGGCCTTATCATGACAGGGTGAGTGCCTTTATGTCATCTAGCCGACATCGTCCACTTCGGCAAGCCAGCGCTGACGACTATAGATACGGACTTGGCGCGTTGACGGCTGTCAGGTGAGTTAACACGGCTCAATGATCCAAGTCTCGGGCGCTGACGGATGGTGTAGTACCCTACCTAGATACAACGACTACTGTAAGCCTCCCGATGCTCGTCATTGCCAGCGTTTGTGCTGACCATATAAAGTCAAGCTTTCGGGATATGGGGTGAGAAGTTTCGACAGACAGCCCGTATCTTACTGATCGCCCTTATCCAGGTTTCTACTGGTGTAAGCCTCTTCTGCTGAACCGAGAGCAAAAGCTAACTTCAACAGCTCATTTTCGGCATGTGGCCAATAACAGCTTGTTGTACATTTTGGATTGGACCAATCATTGTGAGTCAGCAATACCAAGCTGCTCTATCCCACCGAAGCCAGAATTCAGAGCTGATTTCGTCCTCAGTCGGACAGATTCGGGCGTATTCGCGCCGCACGTCTAGGTATGTACCTTCCACCACGTTTGACTCTTATGCTGATACACTCAGCTGCCTGTACCTTCTTCGCCGGAACGACACTCTTTGCCTTCTCCCAAAACTATGCCATGCTTCTGATCGCTCGAGGTCTCTGTGGCGCAGGCTTCATAGCTATGCAAGCATCAGCACCGGCATATGTTCTAGAGACTTGTCCGCCTTTGAAGAGGGGTCTATTCGCCGGATTACTTAGCACCATGAATTGTAAGTCTGTCTCCAGACTGTGGTACTAGGCTCAGCTGATGCGGTTCAGCCGTCGGAAATTGCCTAGCCACCGCAGTGGGAATTGGAGCCTCAAAGGTCAGCGACTATGTCAGCTCCGCCAGACAGTCGGCTGACTTCTTCTAGGTGGACAATGAATGGGGGTGGCGTCTCGTGTTCATCATGTGAGTCACTTCGAGGCGGAGTGGTTCCAATGCTATCCGCGGCTGACTCAACTCAGATCAATGATGTTCCCGTAAGTCTGCTTGTTTCACTCATGGGTCGTTGCGTCTGACAGCAATAGCGCTATTCTCGCTATTTCGACTTTCTTCATGCCCGAATCACCTCGTTGGTACGTTCACGCCGCATTGGCACCTGTTTGGCGAGAGGATCTAGCTCACTGTCAGGCTATACAACGACGGTCAAAAGGACAAATCACTGGCCTTCCTACAGAAGTATCACGGATCCGGACTATTGACCGAAGTTGTCCAAGTCGAGTATGCTCAGATTGTTGGGTCTGTTCAGGCGGCAAGGGATAAGGGCCAGAAGCGGTGGGATTTGGGAAATCTGGCGAACACAAAGAGCAATCGCTACCGACTCATGCTAGGTCAGTCATGTCATTCGCGACAGATCATATCAGGTTAGAGCTGACGACGAACAGCGCTGGCCATGGCACTTTTTGCGCAGATGAGTGGCGGGGGATTGATTTCCTTTGTGAGTCAGGCTAGCATACCGATGTCCGGATGCAAACGACGCTGACTGTTTAGCTGCCGCAATCCTTCGCCCAAAGTGAGTCCGCGGGCAGTCGTATAGATACACATGCTGACCCCTGCAGTTGGCTGCACGACAGCATCGGATCGCTTGGGCATGGCGTACGTTCCGCAAGTTCCATTCAGGTGTTGAAATACACACTGACAAGATAGCCTCATCGCCTACATTGTAGGCCTCCTTGCGTCCATCACCGGCTGTCTCATCTTGGATCGCATCGGTCGGAGAACGATCCTCATCTTTGGGCCCGTAGGCATCTCGATCGCCCTTATCGGCTGCATGGTGTCGGCATCACAATCTGGCGTCCCCCTCGGTACTGTCGCGCAAGCTTCAAACATGTCTGCGTCCCGCGCCAACATCGCTTGCTTCGTCTTCTTCATGATTGTCAACGGTCTCTGCTATCAGCCTCTAATGCAGACCTACCCTGGGGAAGTTCTTTCGACTGATCAGAGAAGCACAGCCCTGGGTTTCGCATCTTTGATTCAGAGCTTGTGTAGTAAGTCTCTGTTCTCTGTCCTCTCAAGTTTTGCCGGCGACGAGACATATAGTTCCAATTCGTGTCAAAGCGCTGATTTCACAGTGGCTTTGAACCTCTTCACGATACCGATCGCACTTGAGCGGGTAAGTTTGGCTCAGTCTTGACTCTTGAATCAGCACTGACCTTACCGGGTAAATAGCTGATAACCTTAGATTGGGTGGTGTGAGTCATAATCCAACATCAATCGACGAGACTTCGCTGACGCCTTCATCAGGGACCTTCCTTCCCTTCAGCAGTTGCGCCGCTGTCCAATCGGTCGTCTGGTACTTTATCGCTGTAGAGACTAGCGGCAGGTCATGTAAGTCGCCCCTTTCTCCCTTACTAGGTTATTGCTGACTTGAATCAGTGGAAGAGCTCGATGCTGTCAGTCCGGCTGCACTCATGCCGAAATCCGAGAGCGAGGCTGACTCTTTTAGATTTTCGAATCGAAAAACCCAGTCCGAGCGTCCCTAACCAGGACCGACCGACTTTCAAGCGTCGAGGATATCTAGATCGGGGCGACAAGGGTGAACATGATGTACCCGCTTCAATTTCCGCTCGGACTCCTCGGAGCTGCGGTACGGACACCTCCAGATCTTCGACTCCTCGCTGGAGCATGCACTTTCTCAGAGTCATGCTGCAGAGCAATTGACTCGCGCGGGTATCGTATCGTGTTCAGTGGGCACTGTTGGACCACTGAATTGCGCTCGTACCCGTGTCAAGCGGCCGGACAAGGTTGGGGCGGGAAGCTTGGCGGCAGAGGGACAAGATAACCGCCGGCCCTACCCCTTCACACGGCCTTTTTGCACCACCACCATCCTTTCTCGTCCTCTTTTGTTCCGGCCAGGACTGCCTCGCAAGCTGATGCGATGACCGATGGCGGCCGGACGCTTACTCCTAGTTTCATACATCAACAACCCCTCTATCCTTGACTACCATCACCCACAACCTACGCGCATCATGAAAGAGTCCGACACGCCTTCGGGAGCTAGTATCCCCAATCAGCTTCCAAAATCACCTTCACGCCAGGCGTCCATTCAGAAGGAGCACGAAGCAGGTCTAGGCACGGTGGCGACCATTTCGCCAAAGACTGAGGGACCCGGAGACATGCTGGACTCGACGGAGAAGAATGACGACTCGGTCGAATCATCATCGAATGAGAAATCTGCAGCTCTTGGTAGGGATGTCTCTTGCACGAGGATCCAGTGTTTCCTCAATTGCGCTACATGCTGACTTCGCAGACATCCCCCTTCGGTCCAAGGGCATGGTCAAGCTTTACATCTTGTGGATCCCGATGTTCATGAGCCTGATCATGACAGGGTGGGTTCTTCATCTTGATCCAGCCGATGAGCCAGCGCTGACGACTTGCAGATACGGTTTCGGGGCGTTGACGGCGGTCAGGTGAGATTTCACAGATCTGCAGTGTGGACTGTCCCAGGCTGATGATTGGTGAAGCACTCTGCCTAGCTATATCGACTACTGTAAGCTTCCCAATCTTCCCTATTTGCCAGCATTTGTGCTCACAACGCAAAGTCAAGCTTTCCGGGTATGGGGTGAGCAGCCTTCTGTATCGAGCTCGTATCTCTACTGATCGTCTTTGCGCAGGTTTCAAGTGGTGTAAGTCATCTCTGCCCATACAACTTGTGTGCACTGACTGATCCCAATAGCTCATCTTTGGTATGTGGCCCATCACAGCTTGCTGTACATTTTGGATTGGACCGATCATCGTGAGTTCGGATCATCCTCCTATGTACTTCAGTCAGCCGAAGCGAACAGTGGGCTGATTCCCTTCTCAGTCGGACAGATTCGGACGTGTTCGAGCGGCACGTCTCGGTATGTCAACTTCAGTGGGTGTTCCTGGACTTTGTGCTGATCCGACCAGCTGCTTGCACTTTCTTCGCCGGGACAACGCTCTTCGCCTTCTCTCGACACTATGCCATGCTTCTGGTCGCTCGAGGTCTCTGCGGCGCAGGCTTCATTGCCATGCAGGCGTCAGCACCGGCGTACGTCCTCGAGACCTGTCCGCCATTGAAACGGGGTCTATTCGCGGGATTGCTCAGCTCCATGAACAGTAAGTCTAAACCGTCCTCCAGGTTAATAAGCAGACGAAGCTGACGCTGTTTAGCCGTTGGGAATTGTTTGGCTACCTCAGTGGGGATTGAAGCTTCAAGGGTTAGTGGGCTCATGATATCGGTCAGACCGTCGGCTTATACCTTTAGATGGATAGTGAATGGGGCTGGCGTCTAGTCTTCATTATGTGAGTCGCCCCGAGGGGGAACGGTCCCGATGTGGTTCGTGACTAACTCACTAAGCTCAATGATGTTCCCGTAAGTCACTCTACACAATAATGGATCGTCCGTCTGACACTTACAGCGCAATCATTGCCATTTCGACCTTTTTCATGCCCGATTCGCCTCGATGGTAAGTCGATTTCTCGGCATGCTCTTATTTGGTGAGACTATCTCGCTCATTATCAGGCTATACAACGATGGCCAGGAGGACGAGGCTTTGGCTTTCTTACAGAAGTACCATGGATCAGGGAGACTTACCGAAGTGGTCCAGGTCGAGTACGCTCAGATTGCCGGATCTGTCAAGGCTGCAAGGGATAAAGGCCAGAAACGATGGGATTTGGGCAATTTGGCAAATACGAAGAGCAACAGATATCGGCTTATGCTAGGTGGGTTGTTTCTTTTGAGATTGGCAATTCAGTGTCATACGGGCTGGATGAGAACGGAGCTGATAATACGCAGCACTGGTCATGGCGCTTTTCTCGCAAATGAGTGGCGCAGGTCTGATCAACTTTGTAAGTCCGCCCATTGCAGTATGATGATGATTAGGACCCACGCTGATTGATGTAGCTGCCGCAGTCCTTCGCCCAAAGTGAGTTGGCCAGGTTTTATACAGTCTATCTAGCACTGACCCATGTAGTTGGCTATACCTCAGCCTCTGATCGCTTGAGTATGGCGTAAGTCATTGGGTGCCCGTTCAAACCTTGCGTCGGATACTGACGACCTATCCAGCCTTATCGCCTACGGTGTCGGCCTCCTCGCAACGATCACCGGCTGTCTCATCCTGGACCACATCGGCCGGAGGAGGGTCCTGATCTTCGGACCCATTGGGATTTCCATTGCCCTGATCGGCTGCATGGTTTCCGCATCGCAGTCCGGCGTCCCCCTCGGTACTATTGCACAGGCCTCCAACATGTCCGCATCTCGCGCCAATATCGCTTGCTTTGTGTTCTTCATGATGCTCAATGGTCTCTGCTACCAACCTCTGATGCAGACGTACCCTGGAGAAGTTTTGTCGACTGATCAGAGGAGTACAGCTCTGGGTTTCGCTTCTCTGATCGCCAGTTTGTGTAGTGAGTTTACGTTTTCTCCTAGGTCTGCTCGAGGGCGGAGATCCGTACCATGGAGCCGGGATACCACGCTAATCTTTCAGTGGCGTTGAATCTGTTTACGATCCCGATCGCACTTGAGCGGGTCAGTTGGAATTGGAGTCTCGGACTCAGGCAACAGTGTCTGCCTTAAAATTGTAGTTAGCTGATGATCTTAGATTGGGTGGTGTGAGTCATGCCCCTTCCGCTGATACTTTGCTGACGCTTTCAGCAGATTCCTTTCTTCCCTATGCGACTTGCGCCGCCGTGCAGTCAGTGGTCTGGTACTTTGTCGCCGTTGAGACCAGGGGGAGATCTTGTGAGTGATGTATCTGTCGTCGAGTAGAAGTCTTGCTTACCCTATGCAGTGGAAGAGCTCGATGTGGTGCGTAGATCTTTGGCCGCGTTATGAGTATGGTCAAGTACCTAATCTCGCAGATCTTCGAGGCACGCCACCCTGTTCGAGCTTCCCTCGTCCGCCTTCGGAGACTTCCCGGGAGCGAGCAAGGGAGCGGAAGTGTGTGATCAGGTACGGTACGATACCAGACATCTTTATATTGATCATTATCGACCTTATGATATCATTGAGATGCCTCTTTTGTAGACAGAGCTATGCACAGGACGCTGACCGAGGGGCCAGGAGCTGGCAGGAGATAAGGATAGCGAGACAGTGTACGTAATCCATCCAAGACTCCGCCCGGAGATATCCGATGGCCGCGGCTAAGCCGAAGCTGAAGAATTCCTTGGAAGCGCAGCGGCACTGCCGTTGATAGCATATAATAAAGGAGTCAAGAGCTAGCTATCCCTAGAACCCCCCAGAATATACATCACACAGTCAATCTCGATACTGTACTTCATCTTCAGAACTTTCCCCGAAAAAATACACACATACAACCCATCAAAATGTCTTCTCAGCTCGCTGCCTTCCGCGTCCCCGTCATTGACAATGAGCCTATGGTGAGTGTTTGCCACGGCCGCTGAGCTATGGCGCAGTGATGGCAAAGATCTCTGAGCTGACCTTTGAGCGCGCCTACGCCGCCGGCTCTTCCGACCGTGCAGGTCTCGAAGCCGCCGTCAAGAAGATGATCTCCCAAGCTCCTTTCGAAATCCCCTGCATCATTGACGGCAAGCCCGTCAAAACTGGCGACATCCAGTCTCAGCCTATGCCCCACGACCACGCCAACAACCTCTGCACCTACCACGCCGCCACCCCCGAGATTGTCAAGAACGCCATTGACAGCTCGCTGCGCGCCAAATTGCAGTGGGAGGAGATGCCATGGGCGGACCGAGCAGCCATCTTCTTGAAGGCTGCCGACCTCATTGCTGGCAAGTACAGGTTCGAGATTATGGCCGCTACGATGTTGGGTCAGGGAAAGAACGCCTGGCAGGCAGAGATTGATGCTGCTGCAGAGGTAGGTTTTGGGTGTAGTCTGAGGCAGAATGGGTGCTGATTATGTAGCTCGTCGACTTCTTCCGATTTAGCGTCAAGTACGTCGAGGAGCTATACGCCCAGCAACCCCCTCGCAACTCTGCCGGAACATGGAAGTGAGTGCTCAGACGCCTTTCGTGGGTCTCGCTGACAAAGTAGCCGAACAGAATTCCGACCCCTCGAAGGCTTCGTCCTCGCCGTTACCCCCTTCAACTTCACTGCCATCGGTGGTAACCTCGTCGGCGCCCCCGTCATCGTCGGAAATGTCTGTATCTGGAAACCCTCCCCCATGGCCACCTACTCGAACTACCTCATTCACAAAATCCTCATCGAAGCCGGTCTTCCCCCATCCGTCATCCAGTTCGTGCCCGGAAACCCCCCAGAGGTCGTCCAGCAGTGTATCGACCACCCCAAATTCGCCGGTCTGCACTTCACCGGTTCCACCCACGTCTTCCGAGGTCTATGGAAGAAGATTGCCAACAACCTGGATGTGTACAAGGGTTACCCCCGCGTTGTCGGAGAGACTGGTAAGTTTTGACATTGTCGCTTTGTCCCATTCACCCGCTAACATCGCAGGCGGAAAGAACTTCCACCTCTACCACCCCTCTGCCGACATCCAATCCGGCGTTGTTCAGGCTATCCGAGCAGCATTCGAGTACTCTGGCCAGAAGTGCTCTGCTCTCGCCCGTGTCTACGTTCCCCGATCAATGTGGGAGAACGGATTCCGCGAGCAGCTCGCTGAGCAGGTCAATAAAATCACTGTCGGACCCTGCACAGCATTCGAGCATTTCACCGGACCGGTCATTGGCCGACCGGCATTCGAGAAGATTTCGGGTATCATTACGAAGGCGAAGGAGGCTGGCGGCGAGATCTTGGCGGGTGGAACATGGGATGACTCCAAGGGCTTCTTCATCCAGCCTACGGTCATTGTCACCAAGGACCCCAAATCTATCAGTATGACTGAGGAGATCTTCGGTCCCGTCATGACTGTCTACGTCTACGAGGACGCGGATTACGAGAAGACTTGCGAGCTTATCGACACCACGACCGACTACGCCCTCACCGGTGCGATCTTCGGTACCGACCGTTACAGCCTGCAACGCGCGGCACACCTCCTCCGAAACTCGGCTGGAAACTTCTACATTAACGATAAATGTACCGGTGCGGTGGTTGGGCAGCAGCCATTCGGAGGTGCGCGGGCAAGTGGGACCAACGACAAGTCTGGGTCCATCTCCATTTTCTACCGTTTCATTGTGAGTTGATCCTGTGCTTCCTTAAGTCGGATCAATGCTGATGTACACAGTCTGCCCGGTCGATCAAGGAGAACTTCGTCGCACCAACAGAATACCACTACCCTTCCAACCTGCTCGAGTAGGTGTCAAGATCAAGTGTGGGACCGGCGAGGCGTTTTGAGGGATATTCAAGAAGTTGTTTATGTTAGACGAGCATTTTCCAGCCATCAAGAGACTAGGGTGATGGACGGGTCGATTAGGTGACTGCAACCATGAGCCAGATATGTATTCAAACCCACAGCAAATGGACATGGCCCTAGATAGATACATATGGTGGCGCCATCTGGCCGGTCACGTGCAGATCTGTAACAAGCATATTACGTACAGGGACGACTGTGCAAAACTCTAAACCCGGCAGATCACTCAGGGCACCATGGCCAAGCCCGACGTCTATTGCTGCTCTATGCCGTCGACATCGTCTTGTTTTGCGCGTCAGGCTCATTTATTTCAGTACCAGCCCACGCGATGATGTTCAGCGGCGATTGTTTCAGAGAGGCCGGTCGTGGTCGACAGAGAGAGACGAAGGGGGCTCAAAATAAGCTGTGAAAATTTGCCTCCCTAATCTCCGAGAGCCGCATCATGCATGTGTTGCGGGGTGTCTTGCCAAGAGGAGATCGTCGATGTTGTTAACTCGTGTCTTGCCTTTGGGAAACCGGGACTGGCACTGTCGTACATTATTACACAATAACAAATCAATCTTCATACTGCAGAGCGTGGGTTTTGATGGGAGTATGATCACTACGACGCGTTCGAGAGTGGCTACCTTCGATCGCATATTCAAAGGCAGCCGCGCTTCGTACTTGGCTAGTAAGTCACAAATTAGCGCGCAGCGATTCAGCAAGCTCCCAAGTTGACTTCTCAGTCTTGTCAGTGTGTTTGGTCGTCAGCTCGCTACTCGTTTTTTACGGCTTCACCAGCGCTTCAGGATGGCAAGATGAATGGACACGATGGGCGGGTGGGAGCATATCATCTGAGATAGTGGCTCAGATCGTGCCTGTGAGTTTAGGGTCCACCCAGCAGAATGAATTGAGGCTCATGACACCAGGCCAGTCAATCATCGTTTGAGTCACCTACGCGCTGGACGGGCGATGTCCCCGGATACATGGTGTTTGAGAACCTGTGGTATCACGACAAGGTGTTTTGTAAGTCTTGACTTTCTACCTGATTATGTAGTATGGCATGGGCTGATATAGCAGATTACCAAGGTAACGCTTCCGACATGCCTTCAAAACTAGAAGACGTGATGCATGCGCCTGTATCCTTACGACACACCGATTCGATACGCGATCTCTTCCCCGTTCAGAACGCCAGTATGACTGTGCAAGGATCTACAAGTACGTTCAGACCTTCAGGGAGGTATCAGCTAGACACTGATGTTCGTAGTCTTTCTCAATGATCATCCGGATGTCTACCCTATGCTGCTCGCTTGGTTCTACCATTTCGCAAGTGAAGAGATCCTAGGCGCGCTCGCTGCTCTGTCTGCTGCCGACCCACCGACACTCAAGTTGACGCCCGATATGGAAATGCTGGAAGAGGACACTATAGTCAAGCGGGGACAGACGGTCAGCGGCGCAATTGGGAGTAGAGGGCTTCCGGACCGGGTGATTATACCGTGGGTCCCGGCTTGGAGAGATCCGTATGGTCTGAACGAAAAGTTTGCCAATGGAGTATGGAGAAATGGTAGGTGCCTTCACGGTCAGGTTCTCCACAATCGAGCTAAAGCTGATTGAGATAGGCGTGATGGAACCTGAAGAATGGGCGAGTCTGGAGCAAGAAGGCTGGCTCCATTTCGAGAAGAGTAGGCTTGTCCCACCTGCTATCCATCATGGAACAGAGCTAACTAGACAGTTGTTATTGTGGATAGACAAGCAGCAGGCCGTGCTCCGCTGTCTTCCAAATGGAACAAAATGGCCCTTGAAGTCTTCTCCCAGCCGCACCCTGCCGACTTCTTCGAGCCTGTCCGTTCGGCTTTTCTCTCCTCCCTCGAAATCCCCGTCCGTACCCGACTCTCAGCAGACGACACCACTATCGACGATACGGCCCATCGTCCGGTCCAGGTAGTCTATGTGGACAGACAAGCGACGAGCAGGCGGTTGAGCGATGAGTCCCACGAGGCGGTGGTGCGGGTGTTGAATCGGCTGGCGGAGGAGGGTAAGGTGGTCTGGACGCATGGGAAATTTGGGGAGATGGAGATACAACGTCAAGTGGAGATCACGGCTGCTGCGGATGTAAGTGACTGCTATTTTCTCGTTTCGGTGTATAAAGATCCAAAGTCAGAATGAGCTATTCGCTGATTGCTCGCAGATACTTATAGGCGTACACGGCAACGGTTTAACACATCAGTTGTGGATGGCACCGGGAGGATCCGTAGTCGAGGCAGGTCTCAGCCGTTTGACTCACTTCAAGAACTTCGCTAATCGGGCAGATCTTCCCTGAGGGCACATTTACCAGGGACTATCAAGTACTTGCCGAGACTGTTGGGCACAATCATTCCTTCTTCGTGAGTGCTCTTGATTACCTGTCATGCCTTGAAGTGCGGAATCGATTCGAAGTGCCCGGGCTGAAATTTACAGCGAAACGGTTCCATCTTACCCCGCGAGAAATGGGAGAATATGGTCAGCGAGCAACATCCAGAGCCGCTGTATGATGGGACACAAATCACGGTCAGTCCCCCGCCCTTCTTCCAGGCGCAAGTCCCGTTGTGCTGATGGCACTAGCTTGACGAAGCCTTCTTACTTGACTTCATGACTGATCTGATACGTGGGCCATGAAAGACAAACAGGGCGTTTTGGAGGTGGATTGGGGCATGGATGTGTCGATTTGGGTGTGGCATCTGCAGGCTTGTATACACGGACGTTTTAGATAGTAGACAATACACATATAACTGTATATGTAATACATCATTCGGGATGAGGGTTGCGACCGAACCAGGTTCCGCAATTAGGCACAGTGTTGGTTCCTTGTCGTATGATCTACATTGATGTCAAGTCCCTCTTCGCTAATCAAACACAATCTTCTGCGCAGCCGGAGCCTCCGCCAAAAGCTGCTTCTTCCGCCTCGCCGCCTCCCAGGATGGATGCAGACCCGCTGAGCCCGCCGCCGCAGGTACTGCCGCCGGCGCCGGCGCTGCAGGGATATAAGCAGGCTTCGGCACAAATGTCGAGTTCCCAGCTGATGGTCTCCCAGCTCCAGCGCCCGTAGTAGGTCGACCAGCCGGCCGAACTGCCGCTCCCGTTTCCGCTCCAACACCCACCGCCGCCCGTTTCCCATAAGCATTCTTAATGTTATTCTCCGCCTGCGCAACGTTATCCGCCTCGAGCGATTTAACGACATGTTTCGCATTTTTTCCATACTTCTTTTCCCAAATCCTAATCCATCAGCCTCAAGCCATATCGTAACGTGAAAAGACTCACGCCTGCCTAGCCCTCTGTCCACGCCTATTCTTCCTCTCGGCTCCTTGTTTCCCCACTGTCCCATCCGCATCAAAGTCCAAATCAGGATCCGAATCATCGGAATCGCCCCGCGTAAAGCCTGACGCAAGGGATGGTAAGAACAAGGAAGAGGTGATATCTTCCCGTTTCTGTTTCTTTTCGACCCTGGGCTTGGCCGTTTTGACTGGTGCGGCGACTTTGGTGGGTTTGGGCTGGGGTGTGGGTTTGGTATTTGTAGGTAGTTTGGCGGATTTGGGGGTTGGACCAGATTTGGCTCGTTTGGCCGGTATGACTGCGCCTGAATCATCCGATTCCCCACCGGATTCCTCATCCTCGTCGCCTGAATCACCAATATCATCCACTGATCCCGATTCCCATCCGGCCGCATCGGCTGCGAAGGCCTCACCGTCCCCTTCCTCGTCATCCCCATCATCACTCTCTTCATCTTCATCCCCAATGACAACATCATCCGCTTCGTCATCCGCTCCATCATCTCCCATATCCAAATCATCATTCTCATCCTTGACTTCCATCAACATCCGCTTCCGCCCTTCATCCATCCCTTTACCCTTCTTCTTCTCTCGCTCAGCCTTAGCAGCCATGGGCCGACTAACAAGTCTCGCTCCGGGATCACCGACGACCCAACCTAAAATATCCTTCATCCCGTCCGCAACGACTTTACTGCTGATGAGTCGATTCTCAGCTTTAGCCTTCTGTGCGGCGTCAGCACTGGTTGATGCGGCCGCTGAGGCGGAAGAGGGAGAGAGAGCGGTAGATATTGGTTCGGGAAGGGGGTTGTGCTTGAATAAATGGTGTTTGGAGATTTTGGTTCGGAGGTGGGAGAGGGCCAAGTCGTGTAGATGTATATCCTGGAGTGTCAGCTGTGCCAGAACGAGCTCCGAAGCCGAGGTATGCGAAGCTTACGGATAACGCAGCATTCTGAGCTTCCATATCAGAGACATCCTCCTCTTTACTCCTAGATATATCAGCTGTCGGCCCTGGCACAATAAGGGCTTCCCACAGCTGAGATGTTCTCACCTAGACCATCTGATCTTCTTGATCAATCGCTGAGTCTCAAACGTCTTGGCTTGCTTCAATAACGGATGAATCGCCTTCAATCCTTGAGGCTGGACATGTCAGCTCTTGTTGCCCGACCACGCAGTGCAAAGGCCAGCTTACAATCCTCCCAGCAATACTCTCCGGCTCACGCTTCGCAGCTGCCGCCGCAGCCTTCGCAGCCGCAAGAGCCACAGCAGCCTGAGCGTCCAATTCAGCCTTGGCGTCGGTCGCTGCTGCTCCAACAGTGTCAACTACGACGTTCGCTGGCGGTGCGGGCGGCGGTGCTTCTTTAGCTGCTGCAGCTATAATAGCTGCCATTCGTGCTTGAGCCTATTATGTCAGCTTTAGCCGATACCTGAAGGTCTGCATAGCTCACCTGCTCCGCAAGTGCTTTGGCCTCTTTTCGGTCTTTACCCGTTCGTTTCCGTTTCTTACTCTCGCCTCCTACTCCAGGTTCAGCGCCCGCTACAGCAGCGGCAGTGGTAGGCTCAGGGGTTCCTTCTGACATCGTGGCGGTGTCTGGCTATAGCAGTAAGTATGTAGGGGGTGAGTCGATAGCTACAAAGCAGCGAGTGAGGGGTGGAGGGAAATTTTCCAGCTTCCGACGGAAAGGAAGGGCGTCCAGTCACGTGCATCAGATTTCGCATTTGGCGCCCATATCATATGTCCAACCCTGTTTTATCTATCCCACTTGTACCTATACAAACAACAATGCTACAGCCTATAACCCAGCGAGGGACTTCCAGAGTCACAGGCACATGGCTCTTGATCCGCCATGCTTCATCTTCGGCATCTCCAGCCGCACCGAAGCGTAAAAGACGACAACGAGAAGTAGCTCCCGAAGGCTCCGATCTGATCGCACCGTAAGTCCTATCAGCTACTTGGAACCCTGAAGGTGATTCAAAAGCTGATACTACAGTCCTGATCCTATATCCAATATCCGTCCCGTCATATACGCCTCTTCAAGTTCTTCACGCCATACAACCCCTAATTCACCCTACTCGACTGGAGAATTCCCAAATGCTGCTGCACCTAGTCGATCAGCAGAATTGGAATTCGAGTGGAGATTACGCAGAGAGAGGGTAGATGCTATGAATCATAAATTTTGGGTAAGCCTTCGCCGTATATCAACGTGGTAAAAGCTGATATCTGTCAGGCAGAACGAAACCAAGATTTCAACGCTCAGCTAGATCATCGATTATCCCTACTTCCTACGCCGTCTGACCCACCTTCAGCTGAAGATATAAAGAGAAGGGAAGATTGCCTGACGCAATTTTATGCAGATTGGCAGGCTGGGAATAGGGACGTTATGGGTGTTTGGGTCAGAAGGTGGTGGCGGGAAGTATGGGAAGGATTGAGGATGCAAGGGAAGGTGCATATGACTAGGATATTGGGCAGATGAGGCTGGGATATCAGTCAGACGGAAGATCTGAAGTGTCATCTGCTGCAGTCTTCATACAACTATAGTCTACCTATGTACAACTTCTCCCTAATCCCAGCTACAAGATCTATCTCCAATCCTCAAGTGCAAAAGCTAACATACCCCAAATCTCCCTCTCTTCTCTCTCCTCAAGCCCACCCATATCACCAAAAGTAAGCTCCTCCACTCCCTCTTGGAAAACAAGAACCACCTCCCCTAACCTCCTTTCCAACTTCTCCAGCCGTTGCATCACGGTCAAGCTCACAGGCATCATCGTCTCGCTCTCATTAGCGAGGTAGGTATCTTCCTCCGCTTCTGCCTCCGCCTCTGCTCCAATATCATCATCATCAACTCCCACCTCAGAATCTGACGTGTCGGTATTTGTCGATGGCGTACTAACCCTCTTACGACGCATAGGCTGATTATTCTGTCGACGTCGACTCCGACCTGTAACGTGGGATATTGGCTCGACCCTTGTCCTTATCGTCGGCTGGGGTGGAGGTTTCAGTTCGGCTTGAGCAGATTGGAATACATCCACTAGAGACTGAGCGAGATTGAGTAAATCGTGTACACAACCATTGATGATTGATGTCTGTCCATATCAGCTTGAGCCCGATTGTACATCATCTCGGCGTCAGATAAAGAGACTGACGCTATCGTGTAAAAAGCAGTATTTCCTGATTGCTCGTGTACTATCCCACAGTCAGCTTCATCACTTGTTGCAAGCAAGCTGGATTCACTCACTGTGATAGTTCAAGCTGAATCATCTCGCCTAACGACGTAGTCAATCCTAGTTTCTCCTGATACCTTGCAGTCTCAGGACCGATCACGCGATCATGTATCCAGACCCAGATCGTACTGCCCATATCAGCTCACAGACACTCATTAGACGGCCGGATAGAAGGAGGAGTATCCAAGACTTACTCAATGATCCATACTAATCGCTGCTTCAGCGTCAAAATCCGACTCATATCTTTCGACATCCTACTCCTGCCTGATCCTCGTAAAAAACCCGAACGGACTGAATGTAACAGATACCTTCCATATCCGAATTGAAGCAAGAACGTAAAGACGTCTGAACGTAATTCCATCGATGTAGGCGAGAATAGTTGAGAAAGGGGGAAAGGGACCTAGAACGTCAGTCAGCTCGAGATTCTTCATCTTGCGTAACGCTCGTAATCAGATGTCATGTATCTACGGGACGATGGTGAGAGTGAATGAGGGAGTATCAGGCTTACTTGATAATCAACTCGTATAAGCCCCAAAGCTTCTCCGCCCTTCTCATCTTTTAACCTCTTGGCTAATGATAATCGGATCGCAGGTGCATTCATCCATATTTCACCTTGTGAATGGATCGTCTCGCGATAAGTGCTAGAAAGGGTCTGGAAGTCTGCCCATGATTTCTTGTCCGAGTCGACCTAAGAATTAGCATAATGTACGGATGCATACAGAATTGGGTGGAGGCACCGAAGAGGTGGGTGATGAGCAAAGAAAACTTACCTGAGCAAATAACCATTCCTTCCATGCATCCATTACTCTGAAAGAGATATGATACATCGTCCCTTCTACCGCCTCCAAATGAGCCAACATCCCCAAATCTTCAATAAGCGCATGACGCATTGAAAATAACGTCAAGTCGCATATTGGGTCGATGTGCCGTTGGAGCATAGGTCTGATGTCGACGATGGCTTGAGATCCCTCCGAGTCATGCCCATCCAGTCTCGGTACCAAGATTTCAGCCACACTTTTCCATCCACCCTTCTCATCCCCTTTCCCACCCTCCCGACCGCTCAAACCCTTCAACAATCCCCTAGCTTCCCCAGCTTCCACTATCCTCTCTTTCCCTTCCTCACCTTCTTCACCTAACCACACTGGCCACCCGTATCCGCCCTTCTCAACAACCCAAGCACATTCCCAAAAATCTTCATCAGCCCATGAAACGTCTTTATCCCTGCCGATGAAGAAATCACCGCAAAACTCCCGCTCGTCATCTAACTCCTCGGACCCTTCGGGGTCTGTAAGTGCCGAGGGGATCGGTATGCCCCCCGTCAACCATCTGCCCAGTGAAGCCCAGAGCGGTTCGGAAGTAGCGACAAAGACTGTTAATAGCCGCTGAGACGTCGACGGGGTGCAAGTGAGGAGTGAGGAGGTGCATAGGGTGTATAAGGTATTTGTGAGTTCCACAGGGTGGGCGGCATGGGGGAGGGCGGAAGTGAGTAGGGATAGGAGAGAAGAGTGGGTGGATTCGAGGATATGTAAAAGGGCCAGAGGGGTGCCGATGCGAGGTTGTGCTGAGGAGGTATCTATGCCCTGGACCAGGCAAGTTTCAATCTCCGCTGCCCAGGTTGAGAAGTCCTGTAAGACTGATCTGATAGCTTCGATAAATGCGTCTGTCGTCTGGGTAGTGTTCTTGATATTGGGTGTGGGTGGGGATTGGATGAAGGTGCGGAGTTGGGTGAGATGAGCGGTAGGGATGAGGAGGCGGGTGAGGATTGCACGAAGGGCGGGTTTGGAATAATGTGGTGTTTGAGGATGGTCAGGTATGATCTGATAGGGTCAGCCTGGTGTAGTATCAAGTGCAAGGGAGAAGCTCGGTGGATTGTCTGGGAAGATTAGGAGAGGGGACGTACGGCGCAGTATGGGTTTTCAGGTCGAAAGGTGAAGAAAAGATTTGGTCGGCCCGTCAGAGCAAACAACATCTCACGTAGGAGTTGCACGGATGAGATGAGCTAGTTGCGTTAGCTTGTCTTCATATCAGGCGAACATGTACCGACCGCTGAACAAATGCTAGCTCACCTTAACTCTTGTGTTTGCCCCGGATGTCTGGTTGAGACTCTCGGACAAGGCCAGGGAAGACGTCCCTTCCTACATGAGCCTCCTACACTACGCATTGCAGTAGTCTACTCACCCGTACTTAGCGCTTTCCAGCCATACACTCCATCCTCCAGAGACCCAACTTCCACACCCGGCGCACGCCAATACGCCCTCTCCCCCATCCGTTCCAACACCGCCGCCGCATCTCTTAACCTTGCCTCTTCCTCTTCTCTCCCCTCGCCCACATCCCTTTTCTGCCCCTTGACAATCTTCGCAATCCGCACACTACTCGGTGTATAAATATCATCATCGCTCGATGTCGACACTCCTGAATCTGGATCAGACTCTGACCATCCTTCTTGTACTTCTTCATCCCATCCTTGACCCCAGTGATCGCCTCGGAAAGGAGGGTGCATGATTTCTTCATAGAGGATTTGGTCGGCTGTAGGTCCGGTGACTAGGGATTGGCGGGAGAGGTATGATTCGGCGAAATTGTGCGTTTGGGAAGTTGGGGGGTTGGAGAGGTTTAACTGGGATATTAGCGATGTATGGATGTGCAGGACATACCAAGAATTGAATATGTTGAGGAAGGTTAGACATCTACCATCAGCCCATACTCCTATAGTGATGCAGCGCACACTCACATCTATACCGCCCACACTTGCATCCCCACTCCATTCACCCTTCCCCGCTCTCCTCGCCAAATCCCCCTTCACTTTCCCTAACGCCTCGGCTAAATCATCCTGCACCCTCACTCTCGCAGTATATACCAACCCATCGATACTCTTATTCACATCTTGCCATTCGCGTCGATGAGAGCCTTGGGTGTCATTTCGTATTTCCCGAATCGCCCAATTTCGGAGATGCGAGCTGAGGAGGGAATCTGTCGCGGCCGAAGGGACCAGAGAGTCGATGAGAGATTCAGCCAGGGGCGCGATTGTTTCCCTGTTCATCCTGACGTCTGTCCACCTTACCTGGGGTGTCCAAGCATGGGTCAGGCTCGTATGGTGTGGGTGGTAGACGCGACTGTAAGGGGCAAATCTGAAACGCGAGGGGTATAGGGGCGGGCTGAATAAGACCGGCGTCGGAGAAGACCGAAATCCTGCCGTAAGGGACCGGTTACTCGACGTCCGCGTTTCCCGGACGAGCGAGAAGCAAAAGAGGAGAAGCTATCTACACCCAACACGCACTATACATTCGTCTATAAAACAGCTACAAATACCCTCCATTACCCTCTATCAGTACCCTTATCATACTACCTATCTACTACATATCTCAGAATGTCTGTCATTAGCACCCCCATCACTGAGCTGTGTAAGTTTTGGGATTGATAGCCAACTCGATCGGCTGATTTCGGCCTGGTGGAGTCCACAAGCTGATTATCATAGTCGGCATCAAGCACCCGATCCTGCTAGCGTAAGCTTTCCTATGTGGCATGATTGCACTATCACATTGTAGCTAACTAGTGCAGGGGTATGAACGTCGCCGCCGGTCCCGAACTCGCCGCTGCCGTCTCCAACGCCGGTGGTCTCGGTGTCATCGGTGGCCTGGGCTACACGTATGTTGACCGGAACAGGTTTGTTCCCATACACAGCTGACACCCCAGCCCCAAACACCTCCGAGGCTCAATCCGTGAACTCAAAGCAGCCCTCAACTCGCCCGATCTCCCATTCGGTGTCGATCTGCTCATCCCCGCCGTAGGCGGTAATGCCCGCAAGACCAACTACGATTACACCAAGGGTGGATTGAATGAGTTGATTGATGTGATCATTGAGGAGAAGACCAAGTTGTTTGTGTGTGCGGTGGGTGTGCCTCCTAAGGAGGTTGTGGAGAAGCTTCACAAGGCTGGGATCTTGTGCATGAACGTAAGTTTGTGTGCCTGTGTTTGTTTGTACATGCGAAGAAGCTGACAATTCAGATGGTCGGTGCGCCCAAGCACGTCGCTAAGGCCCTTGCGGTCGGTATGGATATTATCTGCGCTCAGGTAAGCTAAGGAGTCTCTTTCTAAGGGCGATCAGCAGCTGACAATCAGGGCGGTGAAGGCGGTGGACACACCGGAACAACCCCTACTTCCATCCTCATCCCCGCATGTGTCGACGCGTGCAAGGGCAAGAAGTCTCCTCTGACCGGTGGACCTGTAAGCTGCTTCTCCCTCAACTAACCTTCTAACAAGGATGCGGAACCCAGCTGACACTCAGGTCCACGTCATTGCCGCCGGTGGTATCTACGACGGTAGAGGTCTGGCCGCTATGCTCATGTTTGGTGCACAGGCCATCTGGGTCGGTACTCGATTTGTGGCCAGTACCGAGGCTGCCGCACCCAAGAAGCACAAGGACTTGTGAGTTGATGCGTTGAGTCCAGCGAGTATCCCGGACGTTAGCTGACGGACATCAGGATCGTTTCTGCCGATCATGGCGATGCTGCTACTACACTCATTTACACTGGTCGACCCCTCCGAGTGAGGCAGACAGACTACGTCAAGCAGTGGAATGGGCGTCAAGACGAGATGTGAGTCCTTTTTATCACAAAGACAGCTGCCGTACTTGGATTCTTTGTCAGACCATCAGCTGATACCTATAGCAAATCCCTCACTTCGCAGGGTAAGATCCCACACGATGTTGAGCTCGCCGCGCACCCCGAGAAGAGTATGGAGGGGAAATCTTGGTTGATGGGAGATGTCAGCGCGATGATCAAGGTTAGTTTACGTGGCACTCGCAGGGTGAATATGAGCTGATGAGTCAGGACGTTAAACCTGCCAAGGAGATTATTGACGATATGGTCAAGGAGGCTAAGCAGTGTTTGGAGAATGGGGCTAAGATCTCGGGTGGGGGAAGTACCGGTGGACCCAGGGCGAAGTTGTAAAGCAGCAGAAAGTTGTTAGGGATTTCTTCGATTGTCTTGGGGATTTGAGAGAAGAGATAGTTGTCGGATTGTATTTAGATTAGCCGTTGGTCGAGGCGGGCTCTGTCGCTGACTATGTGATATGGAAGTGATGCATGTATGAAAACGCGTCCTCACAGCTCCATTCCTTAGTCCCCGTTCTCGCAACTCCTCCTAGCTTCACTCATCTACTCTGAGGGGAGGATCAAGGATATTGGTTTCGAAAGAGGGTACCATCTTCCCCGACCTCAGAGATCTGACTCGTGACTCTGTCATCGTCCGGAGTCACCCCAAACGGGAGAGGGAGACCATCCTTGAGAAAGCCGAACTCAAGCATGTCTCGTGTGATCTTATCAGCAGGCTGAGGGGGATCAGTCTGATGCAGGATCACGCTGACACTGTACGGCGATGGGACACCATCTTGACTTCGGGTTGCGTAGAGGTACGAACGGTAGGTATCGCATACCTCGCGCTTCATTTCCTTCTTGGCTCGTACCTTTGCTTGAGCGATGCCGTTGCGCCTCCGCTTTTCGGCCAATGCTTCGGCGGCGGGATCGGCGTCCAACCGGCTCAAGCTGTCCTCAACACTGCCCTCCATTGGAGTAAGAGCGGCCGATGGTGACATAGCAGTGATCTCGGGATGCAAGCCTGTGTCTTGGGTATCAGATTCAGACGGGAGATCGCACATGGCTGTCTGAGTGTCTTGGGTAGGAGGAGCAAACGAGTGATCGAGAGCAGTGAAGATAAGCATGTCGTTTGAGATTTCGGCAGCGGTGGAGAGCGAGAGATTTGTATGTCGCAGTGCGACTTGAAGGCCGTATGGTAAGGATGCGTCGCTAGGGCTAGTATGATTGACCCGGACACAGAGATGCTTGTATACTGGAGCGTTCCCGTTGTCTTTGGTAAACACCCTCTGCTGAGCCAATCGATCTGTTCCCCGTCTTCTGCCCCGCTGCTCGTCAGTGGCCTTCTTCTTCCACCGGGACCACACCGTATCCTGCTTGCCCAATTGAACCTTGTCGGCTTTCGATTTCGATTTCGTGGACTTGGTTGTTGAAAGCTGCTTGATCTGCGATCTTCTTGATGCGCGACAAGATCTCAAGATGGTGGATTCGTCATATCCGGTCTGGGTATCTTGCGAGGGTGTGGCTCTGTTGAAGGCGGTCAACAATGCGATGTCGGAAGCCTTCATGGTAGCTCGAATTGAGACACTGTAGCGTAGCTTGAGTATGAGTTTGAAGATCTGATTGTGTATTGAGGGAGACCGATTCTGGGACACATCCGCCCTGGATTAGGGTGGCCGGGCCAAGGTGATTCAGTTACCGCTTTGTCCCAGCAGGTGAGCAAGCTGGCTTTCCTTTGTCACAATGCTATCAAACGCGTCACGGTCTGACTCAAGCACGTATGGTACCTGAAAGCTCAACGCCGACTCACGAGAGCCAACTCCTTTGAGCTAGCCAGCACAGCTTTTGCGAACAGCCGGAAGTAAAGCGGTAAGAACGTGTCGTCAGTGTCAGTGCACATTGCATAGCCCACGGGGGTGTTGATTGAGGTAGGTACAGCACTTCCTCTCGATGTCAGTGCTAGTCAATTGGCAGACTTCAGCGCTCACCTACATCAGGTCTCAGAATAAAAGCACAACCGTTACTCAATGCTGCTCTTCCGCACTCACAGACCTGCTCTTACTCTGTTAAGTAATGTATATGCTCAGCGGAACGGAGGTCCATCGTCCATGCATCGAGGCCTGGCCCTTCGGGTGTAATCGGAACTAAGCCCATCCGCATAGCGGCATCCGCCGCCGGCCTGAGTGCCGAATACAGCCGGGTGCCGGAGGCGGACTTACCCGACCTGTCCAGGCCAGCATCTATTTGCGGGTGGGGTAGAGGTATATACAAAGGCAACATCTCTCATCTCACCTCTATACACCTATCTACTCAAGAGATAGACAAACAGATAAGATGCCTCAGCCTACTGTCGAAATCGTTCCATACCTCTCTACACCACTCCCGCCCCTCCGAGAGGCCTATCCTCCGGGGACCGGTGGGACTGGTCCGCGCTCCGAATGGCAGGGCGGGTTGACGAATGTTGGTGTGCTCAAGAACTTACAGGGCGATGTGGAGAAGTGTGAGTCCTGCCTGCGTGCTGCTTGCTATGAGTGCGAGAAGACTGGGTCGAGAAATGTGGCATGTAAAAGTTCCCCAGTTTGGTTAGGGTGGGATTGAGGAACGTGTAACCTATACTCGCTCCTGTTCTTAGACTGGGTTGTAGGGCTCGGAATCGGCTTGAAGAATATTGATGCTGATGCTCCACTTAGACCTCTCCACTCTGCCTAACGAAGCACTCCACCCGCACCCTACCCACAAATACCCCAAATTCGTCCAGGCAATGTCTACAATCCCGCAAGTGATCAAATCGCCCTCCGACCTTCAAGTCTGTAAGTTGTCCTATGCCCATCGCAATCTATCGGGACGTCAGTGTATCGGAACATCAGCGCTGAAAAAATGGCGCTTCTATCCGCTCTGGTCGGACCGGCCTGATTGTGCTTTGCAACAACGCTGATTCCCAGGCCTGTCCACTCTGCCCCTCGCTGGTGTAGCGTCCATGCTTACCACACTCGACTGCAAAGAGGCTGGAATTGAGCCGGGAGCGAAAGGTGCCCAGGGGCTCGATGCGGCGGGTTACGAGAGTGTGAGTCGGGTCTCTTTGGGCTTAGGCGAATGAGCGGATGGGCGAATGGGAAGGAGCAGGAGAGGGGAAGCAGGGTGTTTGGTATGGTCAAAGCTGATATCTAGGACGGTGGTGAAGAGCCTGAGACTCGAGGCCATGTTCCCAAGGACGACCGGGTCAAGCCGTGGTACTGGCAGTACAGCAAGTCACCTATGGGTATGTTGGATCTTCCATCTTCGCCCCATGCCCAACTTCTGGTCATGAAGCGGTGTGCGCTCGCTTTCAGAAGTATAGTGAGACGGCGGCAGAGTAGGGACAGAGATCTTTTGAGAAGCTTTCAGGGAGATATGCTGAACCCAAGCTGACTTCTTATAGGCTCCGGAGAATTCCTCTTGATGCAGAAGGGCTCCGAAAAGGTTCATCTAGTCGTCAGGACAATCAACTCGGCAGCATTCTCAAGGTCTGACTGGGATGAGTATGTTGTTGCTGTAAGTCTACCATTTCCCCCCAACGTCTTCTTTTGCTGACTCTCAGGGACCCTACAAATACAATACCAAATCCAAGGCCTCATGGTACTGGTCTCGGTCGTACAACGCGACGAAACGTCTCGGGTGCACGCACTACGTTTTGACCGACTGGCAGCGATGGGCGTTTGGCGTGTTTGATGAGAAGCGCGAGTCGGGCTTTGTCAGTGAAGTCTGGAGTTACGATCAGACTAAGCCGAGCGTTATGCAGGCGCTGTTCTACTGGGCTCGGTGAGTTGGTCAGGTCTGTTTGGGATTGAGTTGGGGTGGTGAGAGGGGGAATGGAACGGAGTAGGAGATCATGGTGGGATGGGAGATCTTGGGGTTGATGTGGGGTGATCTAAGACTGCCGGCTGTGGCGCCGAAGGTCCTGGTGGAGTCGACCAGGGCCAGTGGAGAGCGCATTTGAGGAAGTGGGAAGAATTGGACCGCGCCCGCCTTAGGCTATCTAGAATTTCGAACTTCAGCTGACGTGCTAGATCCGCCACTGGCGATAAGAACGGCTTCAAGGTTCCCTCTTCGTCATCTGCCAGCGAGAGCGAAGGGAAGGATATCTTCCCTGACAACCCCGCCCGCCGAGTTAGTATTTCCGGCGGTAAGCCCAGGCCACCCAAGGATCCCCGGAAGGTCAAGGCTGCGAATGAGAGCGATGTAAGTCAAGTTTGAACATGTGATGAGCGAATGCTGATAAGTTCAGATCGAGGAGAGTGATGCTGAGGAGGCATAAGGCGTTGCTGCTTCAGATGGCAGGACCCAGAGTAGGGATGTAGGGTTGAATTGATGTGTGGCGTTGTCAAAAAATGATTGGGTTGTGAACGGATATGTATGACTCCTTTTGCGCTCTTCCCATCGTGGATCTCAGAATCCACTCTGGCCTCCCTGTTACACTTCTCCAAAGTGGAGAACCATAGCTATGATCGATCCATCACACAGCTGGCGGCATCACGTAACGGTTTGGCTGGGCGAGCAACGCGAAGCATGTCGACTTCCCTGTCAGCTATCACATTCTACCCCTATCTGAGCTAAGCAGGTGGAAGTGACCATGTACGCGGCGTTACTGCTTCTCCTAGGAGCTCTGTAAGTTATCTATTATCTCAGACTTACAGCTCTGGGTCGAACGGCGCCCGCGGGAGGGAGCTAAATCTTGCAGAGCTCCCAACGCAGCTTGGGCATTTACTTTCAAAGGCTACGTACCGCTTGATGGGCTCTTGTCCAGTGAGTCTAGCTTCCACAGCGCTGAAGATGGATTCCAGAACATGATAGAACGGGATTCTGACGCGTTTAGATGTCACGCTTAGCCCGTTGAGCCGGATCGTGCTGGATCATTCTTCGAGATATGGGTTGATACGTCAAGATGGGACGTTTGAGCTGTACGTCTTGCTCTGCTATGTTCCACCAACTCCCGCAGATAGTCATTGAGAAGAAGCGTCCTGCTGATCGTCACAGATTCGACTTATCCGAGGGAACACACATCCTCACTCCTCAAATCCCAAACTATGTCTTCCCCACTGTAAGCCGAATCTCACGCCCTCTCATCTAAATTACAATGCTGAACATACAGTATCTCCTAACACTCACCTCCTCCCCTCCTTCAACACCCGCCGAACCACCTTTAGCAGAACTATCAAGCTCCACCCCCTCGCCCCACCTAACCCCCCATCTCCAAATCCTCCATATTGGTAAAACCCCGCTATCCGCCGATACTCAATCACTGCCGTACCCACTAGCCATCCGACCTTTGGGTCAAGAAGGATACTATACGCCACGAGGAGGAGTGGACGTTTTGGGCATGCTGAAGAGTCCGATTGTACTCATGATGCTCTTTTCGGGGTTGATGATGTTTGCTATGCCTAAACTTATGGTGAGTTGGCGAGACATCCAGAACTTCAAGACGAATGGAGAGGGTGGAGAGAGTGATTGAATATGGATTGTGCTGATTGTCTAGGCAAGCGTCGATGCTGATCCAGAGTTGAAGAAGGAGATGGCGGAAGCTAGGAAGAGGATGACGGGGATGCAATCGGGATTAACGGGAGGGTGAGTGTGGCTGCTCCTTGCCGGCTGGTCTGGTCCACTCTTTGGAGAGGGTGACGGTGCGGAGAGGATGGACTAGGTGTACAGAACTGATCTGTCTAGGCTATCCAGTATGCTCGGAGGCGGGGAATCGGTTTCGCCGCCTACACCTCCTCTCAAGGCCGAACCAGCAGCTCCGGTGGCCGCTGCTGGACGAGGCGGGGCGAGCGGTAGAGGTAATGCCGGGGCGCAAAGACGGAGAGGCAAGTAGACAAGGTGCTGTGATGACCCTACATACCTCACGGCTTTAGGGAATTTGAGCTCTTTGCCGAGCCCTTTGACAGACTAACGTATCTACAGCTAGCAACTTATTATGACTCACCTGTAGCTGCCTAGTAATGTTCTAAAAGTGTTGCATATATCACTGAACCCAATTTACTCAGCAGCGAAAGGAATCACGCTCGAACGGCACGGCCACCATCAAAGGCATCCTCACCGGTATCCGGGCTTCGCTTGGTGTGAAGGACATCGGGCAGGGCTGTTTGGAGTCAATGGTGAATGGCCGAAGTGCCACACAGTGTCAACGCCGCGGAAATATCAGCTTCGTCCAGGCCTTCGGGCATGAAAGGACGGCCTACTCTAGGCCTCTTTTGGAGAGCGTGAGCCATGGGTGAGCGCCTACTTGCAACGGTCCCGCCCCATCAAACCCTCTTCTATTCTTCATCGTCCGCTATCAGTTGGACAACCTGCGCAATATCTTCCCACACACGCTAACACCCCACAATGACGCCCAAAGACATCAGCAGCGATGCGACTACCCCCTCCGTGGTGAGTCTCACCGAGACAGCCCCCATCGCCGCCACAGTGTCGGGGGAGCTTCAGCAGCAAGCGGCCAACACTGCTCAGGTGTTCAGCGACATCTTCGAGAAGACCTGTCAGACAAAGTTGCGGAATCTGCCAGTGAGCGGGGGATCGGTACTCTCTCAGGCAGAAACACTCAAGACTTTCATCCATTCAGACCTGGCTAGGCTGAGGACGGGACTTCTTCAGATCTTCAAAGACAATCTCCAGTCCGAGAATGATCCGGCGGTCGACAGTGATGCTAATCCCTCGAACTCGCGACCGTTGACCTGTGACTTCATCGTGGCAACAGTTGCGGATGCGCTGGACATCCAGGTGGTCGAGTACACCCAGCGGGTCACTACTGCGCTTGAGAGTCTTGGGGCGCCCGACGCCGCCGACCGGTAAGTCAAGCCCTGCCCCCCTGGTTCATGGACCAGTAGGCTGATATTCAGGCTCGGAGAGATCATGGCCAAGCTGCTCAAGCCCGATGACGATCAAGTCGCCGACCCTGCCCTTGAGAGCGAGGCCCAGTGACGCGCAGGAGCCAGCTCATCGAGTTCCTTGGTTACCGAGATCATCATTACTGATCTATCTCATCTGCTAAGAATGTATTGACTTGAGGTGGCACATGGGATCCAGTTCTGCCACTTGTCACTAACACCGCGGCGATAGCGATGTTGATAACCCCTTGATAGTGAAAGGATGCCGGGTGGCGTGACATCACTCTGACCTTATCTCTAAGGATCCTCTCGCTGAGGGTTTGCAGACTCGACAGACCCCAACCTGTCCACTTATAAAACGTGCTCCTCTTCATTTTGGATGCCTCTCTTGTACTTCACACTCCAAATTCACACCTTCCACTTCCACTTCCACTTCCACTTCCACTTCCACTTCCACTTCCACTTCCACTTCCACTTCCACTTCAATCTCAGACAGACAGGACCACCTGCCAGAATATCGACCTCTTTCCGCAATCTCGCACCACATACCACGCACACCAGATCATCATGTCTTACTTCCTTCGCAATCAGGATATGGAATACGCATACTCCGGTCGTACCCACAAGGTCATCCTCGAGGAGACTGGCGCTACGCTCATCAGGCGATGCGAACAATGGCTGACGCAGAGCAATCTTCCTTCGGATGTCAGCGCGGAACAGCGGGATGTCGAGCGACTTCGTGCGGCGGTGAATAGGCTGATGGTATCCCACAACGATGAAGCATGGGGAGCGGCTGTGGAGTTCGGGCACCTTATCTCGTATTCCGAAAACATCAGGAAGATGGCCCGGTCTGATGCGGCGGTTGAGGCTTACGGTCGGCTTGGAATCCTTATTCTGCAAAACGAGGACCGCAGAGCAGAGTGAGTGGGATACACAATTGGGCCCGTAATGAAGCTGACTTACAAGCTTCGACGATTTCATGATGAAGCTGGCGGAGGATCTTGACTTCCTGGAAGAGTCACGTTTCAAGTCTCGATCCCAGGAAGTCGTTACAACAGCGGCATGGGTTGACGTCAATCTTCACTGCATCGAGGCGCACCCGCTCAACTCGGATCCCAAGCAGGTGCCGTCTGGTGTTCTTGCGGGATATAAGGCGACTCTCCGAGGCCTTGAGCAGCGATTCCATCAGGGTCAAAGCAGCTATCTCGAGAACTCGGCGACATCGGGCGCGAGTGATGCGACATCCGGTTTGCTACTCAAACGAGACGCAAACGCTCTCTTCAACGCGACTGCCGACGCAATGGGGGTCTACAGCGACGCGGGATATGCTGATAACGCTGATCCATGCGCGTGGCCGTCGTGTCCGGCCGAAGCTTGTGACTATACCCCCAGCAGCGGATGGAGTACAGGGAGTCAGGCCTGATCAGCGCATCTTCTCGAGCACTGTGAGAGCTCCAATGGGAGGACGCCGGGCAGTGCAGGCAGAGCGGATCGAGTTTGCGTCGATATACTAGACTGACAGGCACCTATGTACTTACCATTTCAAAACTTCGCTCAGTTACTGTTCATACGTACTCCTGATAGACTACGGTCATAACTTTAAACCACAGCAGTCACACAGTACATCGATACCAGCTCACTAGATGACTGCTAAGTACACATCAAGAGAAGAATTAGCTGATCACCTTCCGAAGCTGAGAGCGGTAGGTCTAGCATCACAGTGGATCAGAAGCTCACGGGCGATTTGCCACCTAAAGCTAACGCCGCGACGATATCGTCGCTCCCACCTCCCGAGATATGAAAGGATGGATGTGAGCGAAATGCCAAACATGCACTGTAACTAAGGATCTTCGCTGTGGGGGCTCTACTAGGCCTTTTTGGGGGTTTTTCGGGGCCCCTTCAGGCTATATGGAGCGCGCTGATCACCGGCCATCACTGTCAACTTCCTCTTTCGTACATCACGCATCTCTCACCCTCGACTTGCCATCTCATCTTCGCTCCCACCACACCTATCGCACTCACACTCACACCCGCGTTCACACTCAAGACCAAAATGGCTGCCGCTTCAACCTCCTCCTACTTCAAACCCAACAAAGAGATTCCCTGGCAGGCATCAGGTGGTACGCACCAGGCTCTTTATTTGGCCGCCGCCGACGTGCTCGAGAAAGGACATGCTGAGCGATTGGATCAGTGGCACCAGGACAGCAGTCGTGCAGCGATCGGGCAGGACACGAAGGACATGTACGTCCGAGCGATTGAGAGTGGCCAAACAGATGTCGCTCTTTTCCGGGAAGGAGTGAGGATTGTGTCCAATTCCTTACTCACGTCTGATCAAATGGACTCTGCAGTCTTTCGTCAGATCAGCCAGAAGATGAGTACCATCATCAATCGAGGATGTGAGCGTGCACTGAACGCCTTCACCGAAATGACTTGTGATGCCCTGGATGGGAAGGATACTGCTGAATCGTGAGTGCGACGGGGAAAAACGTGCCAGATCTGCTCGACTGACGACCAGCTTCAATGCCCTTGCTCAAGAGCTGTACGGGATGGGCTGGACTGGGGACACCAGTGGACTCGCAACCAACCTCGCTGCTCTCACAGTGGATTAGCAGGCCGGGCACAAGGGAGAGCGCATGCACTGTGGACAAGGGAGATGTGGCGGATGTTGAGTGCCCAAATGGATGATGAGACATTCGTACTCATTTGCAGCATGTATGAAGTCTTGCGGGGACTTGACCACAGCTCTCGTGATCTGCGACTGCAAGTCTGCACATATCGTATACATTGCCGTACTGAAGTTATCTTATAACCGATGCCTTATGACTCCTATGGTCGTACAAATCTGCCTACGTCTCAAGTCACACCATATAGTAGAACATCTACCACGGCTGCGCCAGGCCAAACCCTTCCCCGACCCCAGCCCAGCTCCCCAACCCACCAGTCCCAACCCCCCTCCCGACCTCCCCCTCATCCGACTCACTACCCTCAGACGAGTACGCCCACACCTCACTCCCACTCCCACTATACATCTCCGCAGTCTCCACCTCCGAGTCCTCCAATGAAGGCTGGACAGACCATCGCTGACTATCAACTGAAGAGACGGATGACAATTGCGAGAGGAGTGACGCAGTGAGGGATTGAAGATCGGGTGAGGAGATATAGGAGTGGGATCCGTAGTCTGAGTCGAGGTCCAGGTCGGATATGGGAGAGTAGAGGGATATGGGGGTGCTTTGGCCTGAAGCCCAGTCTTCGGCTGATTCGGCGGGTGATAGGGCGCTGACTGATGCGTCTAGGGCTGGGAAGATGAGGTCGACCACTGGGGATTGGGGGGTGCGCTCAACCGCTATAGCAGGGACCTGTTGTGGTTCATCCCATACTTCCATCATCTCCCTCGATTCCCGCCTGCTCAACTCCATCACGCCACTAGACACCTCGGTAATCTCCTTCAGACCCCACCATACCCTTCCGCCCTCCGTCACCAACCACCCGCCTAGAAGCGTCATAATGTCCGCCTCGGACCTGCCCTCGAATGTCAGTCTGAGGATGTCCGGCCTGCCCATCCCATCCAACACCATCTCGTGGCGCACGCCTTGACCCGCCTGAGTTTCATCATTCATAAACCCCAGATCGTCCAGCCGCGCGAGGAGCGGGCCAATCTTGTGCCAATAGTGTAGACTGAAGGCTTCTTGGAGGCTGAGGACGCCTAGGGTGAGGGATGAGAGGACGGCAACGCCCACTTCTGCCGCGGCGTACGGTACGTCCGTGGTGGATGAGAGCAAGGCAGAGAGGGAGGGGGAGAGGGGAAGGGAGAGGATGGTGGTCGACCCAGGTGTGACGAGGGTGTCGACGGTGGGGGGGAGAGGGGTGGAGATGGTGGGTTGGACATAAGGGAAGTAGTTGGTAAGATCGGTGATTGACAAGTGAGAGTCGATCGTACCGACAGAGCAGGAAGATGATCCGCGGATGGATCGGATACGCCGAGTGCGTTGACGGCTGCTCCGACGAGGCTTGTAGGGCTTAAACCTCGTTGCGCGGGGTAGAGACTTCTCGACTTCTTCGTCCGATAGCAAAGCGGCAAAAGCGCGCAGAACAACGGGGACATTGGAGTGTACAGCCGATGCCGAGGGACCAGAAGCGAATGTCCTCGCTGATCCCAAACCCACATTGCCTGCCATTCCTGGCCCGGCTCTACATCGCCCGCCAGACCCAGTCCGGATATTCCGGCTGGAAGCCATCAAGCGCGCGTGCGCAGAGAGAGGGCGGTGATGTCTCGTGCCCAGCCTAATAGGCTCGAGGGCATATGCCGCCGGTCGGCCATTGACTAGATGACCAGAGGTTTCGGTAAGGATTGGGAAGGTTTCTTTGGCGAGTTGGACGAGGGCCTGACGGGCTCGGCGGCCAGTGAGGACGACACCAGTGCTAGATGCCCGAGGAACATGTTTCGCCACTGCCACCGCTTGGCGGAGGATGGAGGAGAACGTGGTGCTGGTCCAGAAGGCCGGCATGGTGTGTGATGTTTACTGTGGTAGGGGGTTTCAGTGGGCCCAGTGGGGCATTGTAGATGGTGTGTATGGGGGGATGATGGATGGATGGATTGATTGGATGAGTGAAGGCGAAAGATATAGGCGCCGATCGAGATGTGCTGCCGAAAGGTTGCGCGTCTTGTCTGCCGAACTCGGCTTCGGCTCCGAGTCTCTCCGGGTGGCAAAACGGGCGCCCTTCACTAAGACTCACAGCGATCGAAATAGTAGCGGCATCCATCATGTCTCTACGGTCTGTTTAAGAGGCTCCTCTTTAGCTTGGCTTGTTGACAACAAGCCTGCAAAGGGCCTTGACGAATGCGCGCTAAGTGCCACACCACCCTTTTCGGCGGCGGCGTTATTGCGAAGGGAATGTTCCAGTTTTGCACGTGACCTGCCTGAAACGCGTGTGGCGCACAAAGGTCGGGCCGATCAAGGAGGGATCACAACCTGCCACGGCTTGCACGGCTCGAGCGCCCTGTAATGGCATGGCTCCCTCACCCTTTCACCCCTCAACCAGCCATACACTGTTCTACCACAGCTGCGACTCACAACTACCCGTAAACAAATCTTTCATCTCATCAGTCAACGCCATCTCCACGCCGCCACCATGAACGCCAACTACGATCACGACACTGTTTCCCCCACCCACACTACCGCATTCGATCCGGCCGGCTACCTGAAGCTCCCTGCCATCATCAAGACGCTCTCCAACACCTTGGCTCACGAGTACGATTTACCGGTCCTCTGGGACTCTGACGAAGGTGGAGAAGGCCGCGCTCACGGCGGAAGTCGCCAGTATCATTTCCATTGGCGGCTACGTCGCGGATCTGTCCCAGCGTCAGACGGACTTCGATTACAACTCACGCTACCCCATGTATGACGTGCTTCTGTCGAAAGTCGATGCCACACTCAACCAGGTGTCGTCCGACTACGATGGTTTGTTCAAGCACCACCTCTCGCTCTGCAGATACGTGTTGTCTGGGCGTGCGGGTTCATGCATGTCAGACTAGTAAGTCATTCTTGCATAGAAGAAGTGATCTGAAAGGGAACATGCTGACTCCAGCAGCGGTTCAGAATGGCTTCCCGAAATGGCGCGATTCTTCCAATACCACCCGAAAGGCATTGCGGCTATACAATCGCAGAAGGACGCGTTGGGGTCCCTGGTGGACAGGTGTGCTTTCGAGCTGGAACAGATACAGGACGAAGCAACTCTCATCCAGGGTGCAGAGCCGAATTTCCTTGAGAACATGACCCTCGCCTTACAGAACGGAGCTGGGACCCGCCTTGTGACCAAGATCAGTGATGTCACCGACGATCCCACATTGTCTCTCCTCGCGAAGCTCGAAGGCCTCGGTCTCATTCACAAAGAGCTACGTACTCGGCAGGAGAATCTGTCAGACATGCGGGCCCGAAAGATGGGTTTGACCGGCGGTGTGGATGTGTCAGACTTTGACGCTGGCAACTAGTTACTAGGATAGTTCGTTGATTGCACTCATTCGATTATGTATCATATGGACTCATGAGGTTGTCTGTAGAAGTCGGACGAGTGCCTCCCGGTAGATGACCTGCCGGCTGAAGATATGTGATTATGATACCGGGCAAGGGCCAGGGCATGCAAGGAGTGTCTACTGTGTAGTGAGTAGTGAGTAAGCTTGCTCCAGGAGGCATGCCGTAATTCTTATATCGACTGAGGCTACACGGCCGCAATCAACTTGCAACTTCTATCAATGTGACCCGCTCGATAACGCCCCCGACTCATTCGCGTCTGACGTGCGACCCTGCTAGATAGATGACAGCGAGCCAGCAAAAGGATAGAGACTAGGAATTACACGCCTCAAGCTCGAGCACAGCCACATTTCCCCTTATCTGCGCAACATGTCCCTCTTCTCGACCTTCAATGTTGTTCGACAAGGTCGGTCTTACTGTGACTTTGGAGCTCGGCCCCATGATACTCTACTGACGCTCCAGTCTTCATATCCACACCACTATCCTTCGGGATCGTAAATCTCAAACCGCTTGTACCTGGCCGTAAGTTAGAGAATGCCCCGTTCAGAGTCAGTACGGAGATTGGACCTGATCATCTAGACGTTCTCGTCATCCCACGCAGGGTCGTCCCTCGTCTCTCAGACTTGCAAGAAGCCGAAATTTCAGACCTGTTCCGGACCGTACAGATAGTCGGAAACGTGATTGAAAAGGCCTACAAAGCCGACGCGTTGACTGTATCTATACAGGTGAGTGGACACGCTGTTTCACCTCTCATGTCTGAACCATGGCTGATGTAGTAGGACGGCATTGCAGCAGGTCAGTCTGTCCCACACGTCCATGTCCATATACTCCCAAGAGGTACATCAGGCCCATTCAGCCAAGACAAAGACGCCATGTATCCCGCTTTGGAAGCGAGCGAAGAGGGATTGAAGCGGGATTTGGAGTCCAGGGAACGTGGCGGACAGACGTTTGAAGTGATGAAGGATGAAGATCGGCGCCCTAGGACGGAGGATGAGATGGAGAAAGAGGCAGAGTGGTTGAAGTCTTTCTTCTGATTTCAAGGTGAGTTGAATATACGGTGATGACAAATCTGTGTAGTCCGCCCGCTTATACATCTCAGGATGGACCTTGCTACACTACCCTACGCTCCCCCATATCCTCTCGCCATCCCTGCCCCTTGATTCGCCAAAGCCGTTTCTTCCGCTTTCCGCCTAACGAATTGACCCCTGTACAAACGCCGTTGATACAGCATATAACCGACAATACAGAGGGCTATGCCTACCAATCCCCCGAATACACCGAGACCGATAGGCAGGACGGCGAGTTTCATCCCTGGGAATTCCTCCTGGACGATCAGCAGGAGAGCGAAGATAGTGTGGTGGGATAGGAAGATTAGAATGAGGAAATGCGACATACAGTTGCGTTACTCGTTTCTCCTGCTCCTGCTCCGGCTAACTCGGCCGAGATGGTGGATGAGCTAGGAGAGGCAGATGCGGTGTTGGCTGGAGGTCCAGTAGCGGACCGGGAGGCAGATCTTTCGGGTCAGCTTGGAAGCGAATGAGGTGGAAATCTGGGATGTGATGTTGAGTAAACTCACGTAGCAGGAAGCGTTATCGTTTCAGCCGCCGGGCTTGCGCTCTCACTCGGACTAATCAGATCAGCACAGGTATTCTATGTCAGGATTACCGAAGGATCAGAGGGACTCACGATTCTGATACAATTGTCATTCCGGCCAACTGCGGCGAATCCGATGTGACGGCAGGCGCTGAGCTCGCTTGCGCCAGCGTTGTGGTTGCCGCAGATGAGACGGAAAGTGAGCTGGAGGAGCTGATGGAGGATATGGCTATTCCGCTGGAGCTGGCAATAACGCTACCAGTCGAAGTCGAGGATGTGAGGTTGGTACTGATGCTGATGACAGCACCGGCCGATTGACCCGAGCTCGACGCCGTGCCCAAAGTCTGGCTGAGGCTGGAGGGAGTACCAATGGCTGAGCTCAAGCTCGGAGCTGCGCTCAGAGATGAGGAGGCCGTCACGTTGGCAGAGGACGATGTGGTGGGTATCGCGCCGACACCGGAAGTCGACAAGGAGCCGCTGAATGCGGACGAGGAAATCGTAATCGACACCGAAGTCAAATTTGACGTAGCGGACGATATCGGCGCATCTGAAGCTGAAGCGACTGATACTGCCGCTGCAGGTGGTGCAGGTTGTTCGCCACCGAGTGGTTTACCGTCTAAGAGGGTTCGACAGAATACCTGAGAAGGGTCGGAAATGAGGGTGAGGCAGTGAGTTGTGATGTTTCCGACGGATCTGAGTGGTTAGCTGATAGTCTAGTACTCGGTCTAGGTTCCTTAAAGGCTATACATACCCCAAACCAAGGGATTTGTCAAACTTACGATAGTTGGCTCGATATAGATTCCTTCATCACCATAATCACTTCCCCTTCACCTACGCCGGCCGCCAATATCGGACTTCTATCCCTCCCAGACGCTGTGGGAGATGCCGCTGGTACGACAGCAGAGGTGGAGGATGATGTCGTTGTGGTTGCGCCAGAGGATATGGTGGTCGAGGCGAGGCCGCTAGAGAGGAGTCCGAGCGTAGTCGGAAGGGAAGATGGAGATGGGGCGGCATTGAAGAGAGGCTCGAGGGGAGAGGACGTGGAAGGTGAAGGGATGGCTTGGTCGACGACTGAGGAGCCAGCTAGGGCCGATGGGGCTTCCGCGGATGAAGATGCAGAGAGGGAGAGTGGGAGCGATGTGGCGTTTTGAGCGAGGGCTACATGGCAAAGCCAAGGAGAGATTAATGGGGCAAGAGCTGCCAGCAGCGAGAATCGCATAGTTGGCGGACGATCAGTCGGAGGGATGGAAATAAGAGCTCGCACAGCCAGTGTGGAGCTTACGAATGGGACCTGCCCCGGAAGTGAGTCAGAAGAGAGAAGGGAATGAAGCAAAGTCCAGATGTCTGACAAATGTACATTCTCAATCGTCGGTAGCACTTCGGAGGTGTATATGGGGACAGGCCTGCCAAGACACGTAGAAATGCCACAGTCAACAGTATCCATGCATACCCTATGACGGTGTGCAACGGAAAGGAGGTCTCGTCGTCAAGGTGAGCGGTAGATAACGACCGGTCGTCATGCGTCATTATGCCCCACAGGCTCTTGCAAGAGCTTCGGCCGAGCGACGGCTTGTACTGGGTCTGGTAGATCTTCGTACACGCCGAAGGTTACTCGCAGACTAGTACAGGGCTTCTTCCATTCCTCACTGGCCTCACCATAGCTCTGCCACACTGGATAAGGCTGCCGTAACTGATTCGCCACTCTCATTCCCACCAAATCAATCCGCTCACTCAACCATCAACTTCACTCAAGGCTCACATACCATCTCACCCTTTCATCCTGGGCAGTGCCCAGAAACAATCCCATCACCCTTCCCTCCTCTACTTTACACTGGCAAAAATGGCAGTGCCACACCCTCCCGCCTCACCAACCCACACCTCCACATCATCCTATTCCCTCATCCAATCAATCGACAACCTATCCCTCTCGACCGGCTCGTTCGACCTCATATCCAATCATTCTTTCCCCTCGCTAGGCTACAACCCCAGTCACCGATCCCACAGCACCCACTCTCGCCAAAGTAGCGGCAGTCTTCTCTCTGCCCCCCATCAGCCCGGGGATGATAGGCGTTCCTCCCTCACCAGCGAGGAAGATGTGGTGGTTCTGCCCCCGAGGAGTTTGGCGTCGTCCATGACTGGTGCATCAAGCTTTGGGCGACTGTCAAGGGGAAGTACTCCCCTGAGTCAGTCGCCGAATGCCAAGGTTGGGGAGGTGAAGAAGGAAGTTGGAGAAGGGATCACATCAGCCACTCCCACTCGAGTGAAGACTGAACCTATCGATTTCGGCGATTACGTCTATGGTGCAGCATCGACATCGGCTCTCCCATCCGTCTCTCTGACCAAACAAGAGATCAAAAATATACACACTTTCTCGAAGCAGAAGGCGAAGAAGCTCATCAGGCGGCGTAAGGAGTTGGCGGCAATGGGGTCTTCGGGCGGGTCTTCCGCGTCCAGTGAGGCCTGGACTGCGGAAGAGGAGGAGGAGATGGAAGAGCACTATGAGCGGTTCAAGAGGGAGAAGACGAATAGGAAGTTGAAGTTGAAGGTTAAGGAAAGGGCTGCGGGTGGGGCATCGACTTCAACGAGTGATGCTGGAAGTATGGACACGGGTAGCTACTCGGGGATAAGCTCAGGTGACGCCGTCAAGATTGAGAAGGGCAAGGGGAAGGCGAAGGGGAAAGGGAAGAAGGTCTCACCCTCGACGCCGAAAAAGGACAACTTGGCGACAACTTACAATATATCCGGTACGCCCCGAGTTATCGATCGGACTGCTCGGGATCTCTTGACCGGGGTTCGAGGCACGGATACGCCGCCGCCGACAGAAGGGACAACGGCGAAATTGCAACAGGCGTCGTTGCAGAAATTGCATCTGTTGGAGGTGCTGAGAAATGGGAGTGAGGGTGGGTCGTCCAGCGGTGACAGTAGGGATGAGGAGGATGAGGACGACAGTGAGGAGGATGAAGAAGATGAGGATGAAGTGGATGATGCCCTGTTGTCGAACTTAAGGACGCCGGCGGTGTACATGGACATTAAGGGCGAGAGGCCTGGTCGATCTGCGCCCGCGTTGAAGCCGGTCTTTAGGGGCATGAATCGGAAAGCGCCCAGTACGAGTACGGGTAGTATTATATCTGCTGAAGACGCTAGATCTTCACTTGACTCGTAAGTCCATCTTCTGATCGCATGTCCATCTGAGCAAGTGTCCAAAAGCTGATCAACGCAGCTTCCTTCTCGACCCAACGAGGCATATCGGCGGTGATGAGAAGCTCCGAATTTGGCAATCTTTATGCTACGAGGTATGTAACTCTCAACTATCCTGTTCCTACATCTACATTGGAAGGTATATCAGAAGGTCGCACTGACAAGTCACAGCTCGGTCTCGCCGACTTGGACGAGGACGACTATTCCCTTCCTGATCTTCCCGGTTTCTCTACCGCTCCAACCGCCAAATCTTCCCCGTCCTCATCTCGCATTTCTACCCCTACCCAACTTTCCCGACCTATGCCTCAGACTCTGGGACAAGCTCGCAACCTCCTAAAATCAGAAGGACACGTCAATATTGCGGAATACCTCGACGCGCGCGCAAATCACAACGCAGGCGTAAGTGAAGATGAGGACGATGGCGATGAGACTGAGCGGGAGAGCTCGGGCGGTAGGCGGCATAACGGCCGATATGGGTATTTGGTGCATGAGACCACGCGGGATATGATGAAGTACACTTTTAAGAGCAAGAAATTCGCCAAGTTGGAGGTGGTCAAGGCGGAAGTTATGCAGCCGCTCTTGAGGGACTTTGGGTTTAAGCGAGGACGAGCGCGTAGGGAGGGGATGGACTAAGACTAGCTTATGGGGCTCAAATGGCGGGACGGGCCATAAGTTCGAGCGGCTCTTTGCGGATGATGATGACCTGGGAATTAGAGAGGACAGTGTAGTATCACTGGTGCCATGCTTGTTTAGTCGCGAACCAGTTGTGTAGTTTGTACAGTGCTCGATTTGTATATAGTGCTCGAGCTTGCTCGCGTTTCAGTCTCATGAAGCAACAAGCTCAAAATTGGTCAGATAGCAGACTCAGACTAGTGCTAAAGGCATACAACGATATCGACATCATCTCTGAAAGCTTGGGCATCAACACACCCTGTACGCCTCATTCTGCTCCTCACGTGTGCTGATCTCATGTACGATTCAACAAGGGACTACTTCAATTTGCCTGAATCCTCAGTAAAATTTCCATGTCCCCGCGCGACACAACATCACTCACTTCACCAGATGACTTCTGATCCCCTTCCCATCTCGACTCCTCGCACTCTCACCCTGCTTGTACCCTCACTGACCCACATTCCGGCCATGGTTCTGTTCCTCCAGTGCTCTCAATTCCTGCATCAATCCCTCCGCAGTCACGCCAATATTGAAGAAATCCCACGAGTTCTCCGCATTTGTATCCAGCCCGAAATTGTATAGATCTGCGAATAGATCTGGCGGCGAATTGTGCTGACTGGGCGCCATGGGCCCAAATAGCTGTTCAAGGGTATTGTATGAAGGGTTAGATGGGGGATAGTTGGATGAGTGAGGAAGATTGGGTGGTGGGTTCTGTGACTGCATGTTTGAGGCAAGTGGGGCAGGTCGCGATGCCAAGAAATTTAGGGCATTATCGTCCGGTCCTTCCTCTTCGGGTCCTATTCCGACAATGTACGCCAATTGCAACGCAATATTGATGAGAATACGGTACGTTGGTGCTACCTTGGCCTGCTTTGCCAGCCTCAACAATCTGGATATCGCGTCCTTTTGCCGAAGGTCTTTCCGCGACGAGGTTAGAGGTTGACCTAGGAAGTGAATGGCGTGGACGAATGCCGCATGGTGGACATAGTATAAGTCCAGCCAGACGACGGTCTCGAGCATATTGTGCGTGGAGAGGTCAATCAAGCTGGAGACGACGGTCTCGGCAGCATTTACTGATGTAGCAGCGAGATCGCTGATTCCCTGATTTAGGGAAGGGATCTCGCCGCGAGCATGACAGTCGAGCTCGTGATTGACCCGACAGAGGAGATATGATCGGCCGACAATGGAGTGGAGGTGATCGCAGAGGATATGGAGGAGTGTGGCAGCCCGACGATGGCGGGGTGTGGCAAAGTGATAAGTGGAGGAGAGGTGGATAGGGAGATCATCTCTCCATGCGGTCAATTGGGAGATGATGTGGTTTGCAGTACCGCAAGTAGACGCCATGAAGATCGGATCCTGGTAGTACGTGGCGATTGAAGCGGTAAAGCGCTTAGCCCTGGAACAGATTTCCGTCAAGGCTACCGCTCGCTCAAAGTAGCCGGGAGGGAGATCATTCCCGTCGAGATAGATCTCTTCTGGGAGTACAGCGGTAGTGTCGATCAGATCTGTGTCCGACGGTCGACCCAGCGCAAATGACAGATTCTGCTCAAACATGTGCAGAACCCACCAGACAGTGCGCCGAGCGTTCCTCTCGAAGGGATCAAAGCACATGTGTTCCCCATCCCGATGCATCCCCAAAGCCACCGCCGTTCTCGCCGCCTGACCCAAAAGCATCCACGCCGCATTCCTCTCGCCTGCATTGTGCTGGTATAGCGACAGCAGCATGAGCGCCTGGACGTTCGCCAGCGACGCGGTGAGAGCGAGGCGATGTAATCCGTCGCGCAGGAATGACCCGAGGTAGCGTTCTTGTATGATCGCCGACTGTGCCCCTAGTTCCTCCTCGATGCACTGAGCACCCAGCACATATATCATGTACAAGGCGCAAAGCCATCCCGTCTCCATATCCTGCCTCGCCTGCCATTGAGTATGTGACCAGATGGTCTCGTACCGCATCTGGAAAGTTCCTCGGTGGAAAACGGTAAAGTTTGGGTGGACTCGATCAAAGAAGGCAGCGACGAGCCTATCTGAGAGTGACCGATCAGGGATGAGGTCAACCATACGGCGACTCTTGGAGTTGATGAGAGGGGAGGAAGCGACGGGGGAGATGTGGGGCGGAACGACCCCGAATGGACCGAAACCGTCGTCAAAGGGACGCTGCAGCTCGGACTCTTCCTCCACGTCCACAGCTGATGTAGCGGGATGACCCTCTATCCGCGCCTCAATCGCTTGACTCGTGCGGAAGGTGGTGAATTCGGCCGCCTTCAGAAAGCGCTTCAATCCAGCCTCATCGAAAGTTGGCATAGTAGCGAAGTTGCACTTGGAGACAAGCTCCCTTGCTGACTTTGCAAAGACAGCAAGCGAGGCCGGACCGACGTAATGATAGCCGCCTTTAGGGGCAGGGACGAGCGAGCCCTCTGGGATTTGAAAGACACCGGACATTGAGTCGGAGGAGAGAGGGACGGCGTGAGAGGATAGGAAGGGTCGCAGTTCGTATGGGAGAGTGCCTTTGGTTGGGAGATCGATCTGAGTTCGGTCGACCGCTCCCCGATGCCCCTTCCCTCCCGGCTCCTTGGGGTCAAGTGGACGAATCCCACCGTCCTCCTGCAATTCCACCTCCACCCCAAGCTCCTTCGCAAGGGCAGTCATGCCCTCCAACGATTCTAAGTCCTTCCCAGGGTACGCTGCCCGCATTACTGCATCCATCACTCTGTATCTCACACCCAGCTGCTCCACCGTGGCGTAGATTCGCTGCTTCCGCGGTATGGTGGTCTCGCAGGATAGCGCACCCTGCCTGCAAGCTGCGCAGACGTCGTCATCGTCGAGGCGAATGCACCGAATCTTGCGGGTTCGACAGCGATCACAGCTGCTTTCGACTCGTTGCCGGTCTGCTTTAGGCACTCTACGCTTCTGACGTTTCCGAGCGGCGGCGGAAGATTCGGCGGCAATTCCTGCCACATCAGCAGGTTCCCGACCGAGCAGGAGACTCACCACTCCCGTTTTCATTCTCACCCGCATGCTCAGTCCCAGAAATTCCATCTCGTATCATGCTGAGAGCGTCTTATGCTCTCTGCCTGGTGAAGCTCGGTGGTGTACTGCAAAGAAGTTGGAGAGTGGTGCTCGAGTGGACAGTCCCGAATGCTTACGGGAGCCATCGCCAAGATCCGAGATCCGGACCGGACTCCGAATTTAGCTTCGAGGAATGTGTTGGCATGAGACTTTTTCAGGCCTGGACGAGGCTGGTGCAAGCTCTTGACGCTGAAGATTGGATTATAGCAAAGAACGAAGGCAGCCCAGGGGCCACATAACACCATATAACCGATACTGGATAGGCAAAAGCTTCGAGTTCTAGCTATCTTTCCGAGTCAAGCCCTAATCTAACTAATCTTCTCAAACCCCTATGTTGTACAACTAGTATGCGAACTTCAACTTGCCAGCCCCTTCCTGTAGCTTCTGATTCTCCTTCTTCAGCCAGATCCGTAGCGCCCACGCGCAAGCCAACGTTCCGAAGGAGAAGGCGGCGTTGGCAGCGTTAGCCATGACGTACTTGGGACCGTCGGTAGCGGGGTACACTGAAGTATCAGCATGGAAATTGACAGTCATTCAGACCTGCTTACAGTAAGGCGTATAGATGAATGAGGCGTTCGCCATCACTGACAAGTCAGCACAAGTAGCAGACAAAGTCGCGTAAAGACTCACTATTGACAATCGAGAGAGATGCAGCCTTCTTTTCTTGGGTCTGACCGCAGGTCGCCGAGACCCAGCCGAGGATGATACTGTTGGCTCCATAGGCACCAACGCAGAAGAGGAAGCAAGAGGTATACCGGGCACCGACATTAAGCGTGACGCAGGAGATGGCGAAACCGATGATGGCGACAGTCATGGACGCTGTAATGTGCCATGTCCGCTCGTTGAATTTACCGGAAGAGTAGCCGAGGGAGACGGCGCAAATGCCAGCGAGCAAGTAAGGGGGGCAAGTCATGACGAGGGTGATGATTGAGTTGTAGCCGAGAGCCTGAACGACTGTGGGGAAAAACGAGTTGAAGCCGCAAGACGCCAGGTGGAGGGTCTGCATGAGGACCAGCAGCCAGAGCTTGCCGTCGCGGACGGCCTGCTTAAGGCCGGCAATGGCGCCCTTGGAAGGCTCGATACCGACCGTGTCGCGGTCCATGCGGTCCTGGGCGAGCTCTCGCTCGGCGGGTGTGAGCCACTTGGTGTGGAGGGGGTGATCCGGTAGGAGGATAGCAGCAGCTCCGGCGATGGCGAAAGTGACGGTACCTGGAAGTCAGCTTGTGTTACGACGTCCTAAGAAAGCCTCACCTTCGATGATGTACAGCCATTGCCAGCCGTACATACCCTGCTTACCGTCGAGGGTGGCAAAGGTGGCAGCGGAGATCAAGCCAGAGAAGGAGATGGCGATAATGTTGGCGGAGTAGAGGATGGAGATGCGGGTGGCAATCTCTCTTCGAGGGTAGAAAAGACTAAGGAGATAGATGGCTCCAGGGTCTAAAACGTCAGCGTGAAACAGAGCCTGAAATGCTGCACTCACAGAATGGTGCCTCAGCAATACCGAGGAGAAAGCGAATGACGACCATGGACGTGTAGTTGTTGGCGAGAGCAGTGCAGGCGGAGATGATGGCCCAGATAGCCATCCAGCTCGCCATCCACAGACTGGGTCGTACCTTTTTGGTAGACATGAGCATGTTGGAGGGGACCTGGGCGGTGGTGTAACCGACAAAGAGGATGGAGACGCAGACGTTGAACTGGGTACCGACGAGACCGAGGTGTCGCTCGAGACCGTTGAGGCGTGCTTGGGCGATGGCAGAGCGATCAAGGTAGCTTGCGGGTTAGCAAGGAGTCCGAACTGGAGGCGCAAACTTACTTCAGGAAGTACATTCTGCATCATTAGCTGAGGACAATAAAGGCGATCAGATTAACTTACGCCCATAGAATTGGCATGATCCTGATGTCAAGCTTGCGGACTAGGCGCTTCTCCTCGGGGGAGATGTGCAGCTCGCCGCCGAATTGATCAGTGGGGCCATGATCATCTTCGAGCTCGAGGTCGAGCTTCTCGTGATGAGAGGGTGTGTCTTTGTCGATAGAGTTATTGCGCGAGACACCACGACCGGCAGGCTGAGGGTTGAGGACATTGGTGGTGATTTGATCAGCGTGTGGGTGTGACATTTTGAACAAGTGGCGAAATGGGTTTCTGGGGTGAGTAAGGGGGCCCATTGTCAGTTTTCCGGGGTCGTATTAAGTAGATCAAAGGTCAGCCACTCTCGGGTTCATGGATGCCAGTTCTACAAACTCAGAAACGATGAGAACTTGGCACAGACGGCCTCGGGAGCAGGCATCCGTTACACGAGATTAGATCTTTGGCTAATTTGCCGCTTTGGGTAACTTTACGTTAGTCCTCGTTACCCCGGCCGGGAAAGCCGGGGAAGTGTGGGGAGATGCGGAGGCGAGGTCGGGTCCATGTATCCGAGGAATGAGGATTCCCGGCCGAGGAGTAACGGATGCATGTACGCGTCTCAGCAAAGATCGCACTGCAAGCAACCTCTGTCTCATCGATCCGTCAGTGGAGGAGCGTGTCGGCCATGGATCCGCTACTCTGTCCCACCTCTAGCTCACAGGCTATAAGTACCCCTGCTGAATACTTCTTTACCCCTCATCCAGCTACTTTACACTACTCCACTCTTCACCACAACCTACCACCTTCACCCTTCAATCACTTCCCCTCCCAAACATATCAACATGCCTTCTGTCAACGGTAACGGTACCTCCCACTCCACCCACGAGGGTGTCGGCTTCAACATGGCCGGTCTCACCCCCGCCCCCGTCACCCCCTTCAACGAGGACGGGTCGGTCGACTTTGAGGCTATTCAGCGCCTCGGGTCTTGGCTCGGGTCTATCGAGGGCGTCAAGGGCCTCGTCGTGCTCGGTCACGCCGGTGAGGGTACCTTCCTCACCTCGGACGAGCAGGTCGAGGTCATCAAGGCCTTTGTCAAATCCACCTCCGTCCCCATCATCGCCGGTATCACTCGCGAGGGCAATTACGTCGCTGGTCTCGAGGCCAAGCGGGCCAAAGAGGCTGGTGCCTCTGCCGGTCTCCTCTACCCTTCCCACGGCTGGCTTCGATTCGGCTACCAAAAGGGCGCTCCCCAGGCTCGTTACAAGGAGGTCTACGAGGCATCCGGTCTTCCCCTCATCCTCTTCCAGTACCCTGCCGAGACTAAGGCCACCTACGACCTCCAGACCCAGCTGGACATCCTCGGTCAGGAAGGTGTCTTTGCCATGAAGAATGGTGTCAGGTAAGCTCTCTATCTTCTCATGCAAGGTCTCAAGCTGATTCATCAGGAACATGCGCCGATGGGACCGAGAGATCCCCGTCATCCGCAAGGCTTTCCCCAAGAAGTACATCCTTACTTGCCACGACGAGTACCTTCTCCACACCATGTTTGACGTAAGTTACTCTCATCGTCGGAAGTAAGACAGAGCTGACTTTCAGGTCGATGGCTTGCTCGTCGGTTACGGAAACGTCGCCCCCGAACTCCTCCTCGATCTTCTCAAGGCGGGTGTCGCTCAGGACTACCCTGCTGCCCGCAAGATCCACGACAAGCTCCTCCCCGTCACCGCTGCCATCTACCACCGTGGCTCTCACATGGAGGGGACTGTTGCTCTCAAGCACGCCCTGGTCGCTCGGGGTATTCTCAAGCACGCCAAGATCAGGGGTACCCTTTTGCCCCTTGAGGATGGTGCTGAGGAGGAGATCTTTGCGGCCGTCAAGCAGGCGCAGCTTTCCTGGGTGGCTTAGGTAGCAGTTGGGCAGAATCTTGTATATTGAGTTGCATGTACTTTCTGCTTTGTTACTTCTCAGCTCCAGTCTTTCGATTGTGCCGGGGTCTCATTCGCTCGGAAATGTTCTGTCTCCCATGGCATCGGCATCTGGTGCAGTCACAACAGGTCTATGCAAGCGTCCATACTGGTAGATCTATGTATTACGGTATTAAAGTTATTAGAGAGTTGTGATGGGATCGACAGCATGACAGGTCTATCTTGGATCGCTCTGCAGATGCGATCCTGCCTGTATACCCGGGGGCCTCTTTTGTCCATCCACTTCACCTGATCCTGATCCTACTCCTCGCCTACATGGCCAATCCCGGCCCACTGCCACCTTTACCCTTTACAACCTCATATCCTTCCCCCTCGACACCTCCATCCCCATTAACCTCCACAACCAGCCCATCCCATCCCGGCTCTACCCTACCTCCCCACTTCTTAACCTTCTGCTCTGTAGCCTTGACGGCCTTGTCTGCCCAATACCTGGTTACAAGTTCCTGCGCCTGCTCATCGTCCGGATGCCTCGATCCGGGCTCACTCCCTGTCCAACTCTCGCCGTGCTCACCGCGCACACTCGCACAGAGTTCTTCCCACATGTAGTGGCTGACAGGATGTACCACATCTACCAGGTAGGTAATGCTTGGTTTGAGCCGCATGGCTATACGCAGGGCTTCAACCAGGTGGATATGCGAAGAATGACGGACGAGAGGCCAGAGCGAGTCGATAATGAGTACAGGGAGGGGTCGGGGTTGAGATCCAGAATTAGATCGAGAGACAGAGGCCGAAGATGAGTTGGAAGGGTTCTGACTCATTGATAAGGAGGATAGATCGGGGGATGATCTTCGGGAGTTGCGTCGGGAATGACGGGGTGTGTCCTGGGGTGTAGGAGGGATGACAACTTTTGGTTTATGGATAGGGACAGCCTGAGGAGCACAGCAGTCATCCCTTGGTCGATTGGGTGAATCGGTCTGTTCGGGTTGCTCGCTGATGTTGTTCTCGTTGAAGGTGGTCATTGCTGATAGAGGTGGAACATTGCGGTCCATCATGCGTAACCAGGTAGGTTCCGGGATTTCGGAGACGTCCGACATGTAGATGATGGATTCGTCAAACATGAAGCCGAGGCAGATAAGGGGTTTGCGCTCGTCGTCGGTGAAGTAGATGCCGTGTTCGACTGATGAGTTAGCTCGAGTCGACGATTGAAGGTCAGGCTTGGAGGCTGAGTAGATGGAAGTGGGATTGAGTCAAGGAATCGTGGAGTGATTGACAAGAGGGATGGACCAAGAAATCGCGTCGATGATACTGCCACAGCACGATAACTCACCTGGTAGAGCTCGAACTCGGATTCCCTCCACCTCGAAATCCGCATCGTCCTCGATGATGTGGAACCGCAATGCCGGGCTGTCAAGTCAGCAGGGTCTCTGAAGATTAGATAAGTGGCAACTCACACGTCTCCGCCTCCACTAGCCTTCTTGCGATCCACAAGGTACGGGAAAGAGGTCGCAACCGTCTCATACGTCTCTCTGTTGAGGAAAACGGGTATAATGCAATTTTGGCGGAAACACCATTCTCTCAGATCGTCTAGACCATAGTACGCATCCGCATCTGTCGATCAGCGCTATACCATAGTCGCCGCGCTGGAGACTCACGACCATGGGTGAGGATGACAGCGTCGATCCTCGTAACACCCCATCGAGGGAAAAACTTCGCCGATTGCTCCCTGAACGTCTTGCCCACATCGACAATGACGTTCCTCCACTCTCCCTCTGTGTCCTCATCGTCCGCATAACGCTTCTTGCGCACAATGACACTCGTGTTGCCTCGCTTATTCTTCCATCCCTCGGGCACATCGGGGCTGACAGCAGCTCGACAGCAAGCGCATGGGATGGTGTCTGGCCATTCACCAGAGGGGTTGTACTCGCCCTTGGCAGGATGATCGTTAGGCGCGGGTAGAGGAAGGTGCTTTGAGAATTCGGAGGGGTAAGGCTGGGTAAGCGTCAGACAGGGGGTGAGGGGGAGACCGGTGGATGTGCCCGTGCCGAGGAAGAGCAGCTGGACGGGAGAGTCTTCTGTTTCGATAGACATGATGGTACGAGGGATCTACGGGGGAAGATCGGGAGGAAAGGGAGACAGGTTGAAGGGTAAGGGAGGGAATATTAGATTTACACAGACGCGGTGCAGCTTATAAACTATTTTGTTTTGAACTTTTGAATCGGGACCCAGGTGAGAGGATGACGAATCGGGCAGTTGCCAGTAACGTAAACTTACGGTAACGGGCGGCGATCGGGAAGAAAAGCTTCGGCGAGGAATGGATCGGGACGAGGGCTGCATGCATGCATATCGACGAAGGAAATGGCGATGATGAGGCCGAGGTGGGGAGATCGCGCAGCCCATTCTGTGCGTGATTTGATGGAGAAGACTGAATCAAATGGCGCAAAATTGGGAAGGGCTCTCGCTGGATGAAGACAGGCACGTTTGATAGGTAGATAAGCCTTGGCAGATCTTCCGCCCAGTCTGGCCTGTGCATTGGCCATTGGCTGTCTTCAGGTCGAGCAATACCCCCTGTGTCTGTCTTCTCCCTTAGCTGGTGGTCATATTAGATATCAAGAGGTGGCCAGCGCAAGCATTAGCTGCTCCTAGCGATTCAGCCGGTGATCGAGACGTACGACATCAATTTTCGCCGCCGCGCTTCTAGCCGGTTCATCTGGCCACATACAATTAGCTCGGCCTTAGTCGACAGTGATACTGCCTTCCTTTCAGAGGATCTGAACCACATCTCTCGGTACTCGACTTCCAACTGTGCTTTAGTAAGCGGTGTCGGATACGCCTAGAAGGCTAAATCCCGCGGATAACCAAAATCAATCAGCCCACCTCGGTCCACTTCGCATTCCGCGATAGGTCTCACCCCGGCGGTGCAATCCTGAGACATCTGCTGGGTCTCATCCACCCCCTCGTATTGGCTATCTGTCGAGATTCCCGCATACACTCCCGTCCGGTGCATCCCTGGGCGCCTGAGCACTCCACACCTGATCCCCCTTACCCGGCTTCTCCATCCTCCACACCATGTCTAGCGTAACTTCTACACCTATCGCTTCGGCATCGACAGTCTCGGGCGTGAGCAGGTCATCTACCCCTTCGGCGTCGAGTTCTCCCACTCAGGCTCCACAACAATCGAGTGGGGATAACTCTGTCAACTTCTATCGAAATGTAAGTGCTCTCGCACGAGGAACGTGCTTCTCTGCCCGCCACGGATCCATTGCCTTTGATTCCCAGGCTTCAAATCTCAATGGTATACAGTCCTGACCCTTGCAGTTATTCTACATCCTTATCGGTCTCCTAGGAGTCTTCGCAGTCATCTCTATCCTGTCTCTACTGCGCGCCCGTCATCGCCGGAAACTGGTACATGCCGAAGTAAGTCATCCGCCAGCTAGTCTTTCTCGCCTGATTCCGTCCTCACACTCCTACAATGGCTCTTTGCTGATTCGCAGGCACGCCGCATGGGAGTTCTCGTACCAGGCATGCCAGGCTATATATCCCTCCGAGAACGTCGAAACGCCCGCGAAGGCAGAGGAGGTCGAGCCAACACGGCAGATACGACGCATCCTCCAGATTGGTGGGAGGTCGGCGCGGCGGGATGGATGAAGGCGTGGCTTAGACCTTCGGCGCCATCTAGGGGTTACTCGGGTCTTAGCACCAGCGGGCAAGGTGGAAATCTCGGCACTGGCGTCAACTTTGCCTTTACATCTATGGCTGGACCGTCTAAATCCCCCTTCTCATACTCTGACAATGATAACCTCGACCTCTTATCGGAGAAATCTCAATTCCGACCACTCGCCATAATCCCTCCCCAAACCACAAGGGATGAGCCAGTACCTATACCCAAATCATCACTCAAATTCTTCCCTGTAAACTCGGCATATAGGCCTGAGGATCTGGTGGCGCCTCCATTAGTCTGGGGAGGGGAAGGGGTGGGGACGGGTCAGGTGTTAGAGCAGGTTGATGGGCTTGGCGGGAAGAGAGTGGATGTGGTCACTATGATAAGGATGCCGGAGACGCCTGAGCAGATTGAGACGAGAGAGAAGGCTGGGAAGCGGAATAGAAGGGTTGATGGCGAGGGAGAGGATGAGGATGAAGAGGATGGAGAGGTGTTGAGGGAGTGGGGAGGGGTATGTTTGGGGGTTGTGAGGATGGGTGTGGGGTCGGAAGGGGAAGTCGGGGCAAGGGGGAGTAGAGATCAGGGACGAGAGTCAATGGGTGGGCGAGAAGTGTAGAGGGAGTGTGCCTTCGTGGGGTGTGGAACGAGGACCACAACGAACTGGGTATACAGAGCGGTAAGGCGATAGGCGGGTTGTATGAGCGAACAGGGGGGGCATCTGCTTGTATAGAACATGACTAGTAAGGTACAACGGTCCACTCACGCGTATTGACCAACTCGAATCCTGCCGTATGTCCGAGCTCGCACCATCGCTTCCCGCCTTCTGCTCGAATCACCAGAGATCTGACTGAGCGACACTGACGAATCGGATTAGCTGGGCGAATGGTTAAATCAGGTCTTTCATCGTGATCCTCGACAGCTAATTACGTCTATGCTCAGTCGTCTGATGGTTCTCTACTGCGAGATATGCATACAGTGATATGTACCGTGAGAGGGAGGACTGACTAGCTACGAGTCGTACAATGAAGCCAAGCGAGGGATATGGAGGTACTGCTTGATCCGCTTGATCCTTGGGAAAGGTCAAGCAGTCTCAATTCGCCCTTGCCCAGCCCATTCGCTGCTGCGATTCGGCATGGCTCTCATCTTGATCTGACCCCTTTGAGTCCGGCAGCTTCGTCGAATCCCCGGTCGGATTCTGACTCTCCCACGCAGCGGTGAGTATCGCCTTTCTCTTCTCACGGTAGTCAGACTCGTTAGTCTCCTTGGTGACTTTCCAGTACGCATCGAGCTGCGCGTCGGTGAGATTGACATAGCCGAGCTCAGTCCAGTACAAGCGCTGGCTTTGGGGGTACTCGTCCATGGCGGTCCTGTGAAATTGCTTGAAGGTTGGAACATCCTGCGAGACAGGGCCTGTAGTGTTGTCCGCTGCAGAAGACATGTTGAGGGACAAATGGGTTGGTTGTTGAGTAGTTGGTGGATTGGTGGCTTGGCAAGGTTGAAATGTTTGGACTTGGTACTTGGGGAGGTGGCCGGGGGAATGAAAGCTGGGATGATGTTGAGTTGAAAACAGGGTGGCAAAAGGGCTTCAATCGGTTATTCCCCCCGTTCCGGGAGTACCTGTCCTACCTCCCTCCCTCGGGCTGCAAGGGTAACTTAACAAAGGATCCTAGACTGCAACACGTTCAAGAACCCACGAAGACATCCAAGCAATACGCACATCATCGCTCGCCATTCGCCGGATCCGGACAAGGGGTAAGTGAGGCGAGGAGTCTTCCAGGCGTATGACGATGGGGAGTAGGCTCGAGGTTTTAGGTCACCCAAACACGTCTAGCGCAGGCGTTCATCCTTTATTCAGCCACCCCTGGTCCTCGTCCACGTACGTACAGTCCGAATCTGATGTGCTTAAAGAGCTCGGCAAGAACCGGCACGATACAGATCCAGCTTCCCCCTACGTACGAACGTCGGACGGTGAGAAGCCAGAGCATAGAAGATTCGAAGCGGATTGACGTCCGGCCGCGGACGCCTCGCTGATTCTTGAACACGCCGAGGCCCAAACGTTAACGATCCCTCATGACCAGTGATGCTGACTAGCTGTGTGCCAGGCTCTGCGAAGTCTTTCCCTGGACCTAGCTTCGTACTCCTAGCCACGCCACACTAGACTTTTCCCGCCACCCGCCTTCCGAACTAGGTGAAAGTGGCAAAAATGGGAGAGTGGCGAATGTGAGACAATGAGACTTGATTGTCGTGGGCGTCTCCGGCTCTGCTTGCCAATGTAACATCTCTTCCCAAGGTGAGGTTGATACTGCGGGCTATGCATACAGTGATATCTGATAGGGGAGGAAATCACTCGCCGAGTACTACGGAAAGACGAAAGGGGAGATATGGAAATGAGGCCTGAGTGGACGTCCTGCAAGGTGCTAGTTGGGTAGCTGACTCCAATCACCCATGAGCATGCGCTATCGTACCTCATGCAGCTTTATCCCCGTCATCACTCCGCTCGGTATCGCCACCTGAAGCCTCCGGGGTGACCTGCCTGATCTTCGAATCACGGGGTTCCGCAGCGCCACGAGTGTCCGCTGTTCCCTCTTCTTCAGCTGAGGTAGAGAGTGCCGCTGCGGATTTGGGAACTGATGTCGGATGGCGTTTCTGGTACTCCAGGACTCCCTTGGCCATGTTATCATCAGGGTTTTCTTCAAATGCTCGCAAAACGCTGAGGGCGGGACCTCGTCCCATGGACTGATTTGCAGAACCGCCGTCGGAGCTCATTGTAGGGTCGTCGTTGGGGTGTGTGAAGGTATAGCGGCTTGTGAATAGTGCTTGAGCTGCAAAGGTAAACTAGTGGTCGGCAGATGGTTGAGTAAAGAAGAGATAAGAGGAAGTTGATGGCGTGCACTTGCAACCGCCGACGTGTGCAGTCCAGGCCAGGTGAGCACGACAAAGGGTCGTCAGTCACTGTGCGTGCCGGAAGGAAAGCACTCGAACGAGTGCGCAGACCATCGCACGTCACTCGAAGCCGCGAAGCAGGTGACTGACAACTGAGAAGGCGGAATCGTAAGACAAAGCTAGGTGAGTGATCAGAATTAGGGCGGCTGAGATTCCTGTTGGTCTACGGGACGCGCTCACCCCACACTCATAATGTACAGTCATGTCATCATACAGGTGCTATAGACGATCAGAGAAGAGAGACGTCTCTAGTACAGCCACACGCAGAGTCCAGTGGGCACCGAGTCACTGCCTGATGATGCATAATACAAGACGAGAAAAAGAGGGATTGAAACGCTTGGTCTTCCTATCTCTGTATGAGGCGTATGTCAGATCTGAACCACCCTTCAAGCGACGTTAGAGCCCTGGGACTTCGACCCATCATTCTGCGACCCTTGAGTACGCTTCCTCGCAGATGTAGAACCTCCGGCGAAAGGTGGTCCGGTCTCGTTCCAAATCCTGTTGGCGAACGCCCTCCACTCGGACGCAGGGAGTTTGGAGCATATAGCGTGCTGCTTGGAGGAAAGTGTGACGTAGCCGTCGTAATCTGTTTTCTGGATCCGCCCGCAGAAGGGCTGATCTGAACCAGACATGGTGGTGATGTCGGCGCCGAGATTGGAGGACATAGCGGTAAGATAGGATGCGAAGTGCTGAGGTGAGAGTATGAATCAGTGTGTGTTGGCTCAATCGATAGGTAAGTAGGCTGCGAGGACTGATATGTAGAAGAGGAGAAAGAGGCGGGAAAAGTCTAAGCTTCATATCACGCCGGCTTGTCCAAAGCCCCAACAACGCTAGGAGCCAGGGTGAAGACATCAAAGGGCGCCACTCAGATCACACGCGTCCCAGACAAACTTACAAAGCCTCCGTTCAGGCCCACTTCGCACACCATCTTCCCTGACAAAAGCAGTGCAACTGCCCTGACACCCAGAATCATCCTTTCGCATCGAGTCGAGACGTTGCAGGGTCAAGTTTGTTAGACATTCCAAACGCGTCAGAGCCCTTTGCTTCCTTTGACGCCTGCACCCACACAGCCTTCCGACTGCTGTTTGGATCTGGCTAGATCTCGGGCCCAAAGCCGAGACCCTAGACCTTACCTTGGTCCCTTCTCTCAGTGAGGAGGTGATACGGCTTGGCAAGGGTGTAACGCGTTTGAGCAGAACGGAGAAGCTCAAGGCCAAAACGCATCATCAATACGCGTTCATGGCAGGTCAGGACCTGAGTATCCTATGTAAGTAGTGCCCCCCAGCCAATGCGCCCCTTTTGATTTCCTGACTTGACCCCATAGGCCCCTCTTATTCCCCCGCCACCGGCACACGATGTCAAGAGTAAGTAAAGTGGCAAACCCCAAAGGACCCACGCCAAGCCGGACATCAGTACTCAGTCAGATCCAACACCTAGCACAAATCGACGTACAGTAGTCCACAATCCCAAGCCGCAACCTACATCCTGAATACACCCCATCCGCCCGAATCAGCCTCGGCACTCTCCCCTCTCCCACCCGATCCAGCAGCACCCTCCGATACTCGTCCTGCCCTTTCTTCATCGGCAAGTTCAAGTGCTAGACCCAGCACGTCTCTCGTATCACTCGGCTTTATAATCCCGTCGTCCTGCTCAATCAGCCTTATCACTACCATAATATAACAAGATAGCTCACCCATATTCTCGCAGTCGAGTACAACGCCGAGCTCTCCTTCTCTATCCTCCCTCTTAATTCCCCAAAGCTCTTCTCTTGCTCCGCTGCTGATTTGCCTTTGCCACCTACAGTCTGCATCACGCTGGCTAGTTGATCAGGGCCCATAACGCAGATTTTGGCATTAGGCCACATCCACAAGAACCGAGGAGAGTACTGATACATCAGCTTCAGGTCTTACCACCACGTCAGGTCTGAGAAATTGGAGGATGTGTGTAGATTAAGACTTACTGCTCGTCCGCACATTCCATAATTCCCCGCTCCGTATGTACCACCCGTGACCACTGTAAACTTGGGAACTTTCGCCCTCGCCACAGCCCTCACCATCTTTGCTCCATCTTTCGCTATCCCACCTCGTTCCGCCTTCTCACCAACCATATAACCCGACACGTTGACTAGGAACAATAAGGGGATTTGACGCTGAGAGCAGAGTTCGATAAAGTGGGTGGATTTCAGTGCGGAGGGGGAGAGCAGGACACCATTGTTGGCTATTATCCCGACGCTACATATCAGCCAGATGTTCCCAGGAGGTAGACTCGCCAATCGAAGAGATGCGCGAAAGGTGGACTCACGTATGCCCATGTATCTCTGCAAATCCTGTAATGATGCTTTTTCCATATTCCGCTTTGAACTCTCTGAACTCGCTACCGTCTGTCAGGCGTGAGATAACTTCACGAGGATCATAGCTCTGACGAGGGTCGGCGGGGATTATGGCGTCAAGGTCTGTGGTAGGGTGGACGGGCGGACGGGAGATACGTTTCTCAACCTAAAGGATCAGCACTCGCATGGGCTTGGTTTCGGCGGGCCACGATCAACTTACAGCTCGTTTCCCACCTGCCGTCTCGCCCAGATCCCTCACAGCCTCCCTAGCCAGCCTAATCGCATGCCCATCATTCTGCGCCAGATAATCCGCCACTCCCGAAACGCTCGTATGCATCTCACCACCTCCTAGAGTTTCTTCATCTACTATCTCGCCCGTTGCCGCTTTGACCAAAGGGGGACCAGCGAGGAAGATACGGCCTTGGTTCTGAACATCAGCAATGAGCTTTTGGTCAAGAGTAGGAGGAGATGCCCACCTTGACAATGATGACCACATCTGACATGGCTGGCATGTAGGCTCCACCCGCTACGCTGATACCGTGTACGACAGATATTTGCGGTATGCCCAGACCGGACATCCGAGCCATGTTGTAGAAGATTCGTCCGAAGTGGTCCTATACATAAGCACTGGTACATCGTGGTTAATCCCTAAAGCGTGTGGACTCACATGATCTGGGAATACCTCACTTTGGTATGGCAAAGCCGCACCCCCACTTTCCACCAAATAGACACAAGGCAATTTATTCTCCAGAGCAACCTGCTGCGCCCTCAAATGCTTCTTCACCGTCAATGGGTGGTACGCTCCACCCTTGACAGTCGGATCATTGGCAATGACCATAACTTTCCGCCCCTCCACTACTCCTATACCCGTAATAATCCCGGCCGAGGGTAAAGGATCAGGATAAACCTCATGAGCCGCCAGTGGGCTCAATTCCATAAATGGTGATGCAGGATCAAGAAGGGCTGAGACTCGATCTCGAGCCGTGAGCTTGTTCTTGCCTCGAGCGAGCCAGCGAGCGGTCGTCGCTGATCCACCGCCTTGACGCGCTGTGGCTCGAAGCTCGTCGATTGAGGCTATAAGGGCGGACATGTTGTCTCTGTTTGCTTGCGCTTCGGAGGATGAGGGGAGGAATGTGGTAGGTAGGGGTCGGTGGGTTGAGGTGGTAGGTGCAGGTTGGGAGATGAGGGTGCGTTTGAGGATGAGGGGGAGGGTCGTGCGGGGTCGGATCATCTTGGAGGTGGATGATACCGCTAGGCGCGGACGTGGGAGGAACGGCATCTTAGGCGTGTGTATGGCTCCTGTGTGCTGTGCTGGGGTATGGTTGCAATGTACAACAAGGATAGATGGTCGAGATGAAGGGCTGAAGCACGCAGATGGACCAAAGATGGACGCGAGGAATGGGCCGGCCGGAGCTTGCCATACCCAATGCCGAGAGCCGGTCACCTCCGATACCCGGTGGTGTAGGCGCAGGGTGAGGCCGGTGAGGTAGGGTGTGTCTTGGGGGCCAGTAGCCAGTGGTAGGCAGTAGGCAGAGGGTACAGAAGGGATACAGGTCTGGAGAAGAGACTGGCCAAAGAATCACACTTCTCGGCTGGTTCATGGTGATAGATACCCCTACTTGATGTCTGCAACGCTAAGGACGGTCCCAAACCCATCCGCCAGCTCCTTCAACACCACCTCTACCAACTCCGCCCCCTTAATCCCTGGGATATCCCGATCCCCAATAGCCTCACGGATAAGAACCACCTCATACCCCCTCTCTGACGCCTGTCTTGCAGTAGTACTAACGCAAATATGCGCCATATACCCTACAAGCACAACTTTACTCTTGCCCGACTTCTCGATGAGCTCTTGGAGGTTCGTACCCGTAAATGACCCCGGATGCTCCTTCGAGACGACCGATTCGGAATCAAGAGGTTTGAGTACGTCAAAGATGTTGGCAAGGGGTGTATCGGGAGTGAAGACTGGTGCGCCTGAAGGAGTTTTGTGCCAGATGTGAATGATGGGTGCGGAGGCTGAACGATAGGTGTCTAGGACGGTTTTAATGGCTGAGCGGGATGCATCGACGTTTACAGTTGTGAGTTGCCCGTCGGCGTATCTAAGATTCAGCATGGGACGGGGTAAAGGACGGGGTGGGACTGACTCGTTCTGAGCATCAATGATGATGAGGATACTGTCGGATGGGCTGACGGTACTGGGCTGGATACCGATAAGTTCGCGGAAGGATTTGGTCATTTTGATTTGGGTTGGTGGGGTTGGGAATGTGTGGTTGTTAGTTGGTGATAAGTGGAGATGAAGGTGGGATGAGTCAGCCTTATATACAGTCGTCAAGCTAGAGCATGGCGTGCTTTGTCAGCATTCCTCAGCGCGTCATCTGCCGTACCACGCTTCAGCTCGGCAGAGTATCTATGCCGACCGAGGTTTCGCGAACGTGTATTGCGCTATCTGAGATGGTATTCAAATTAAATCCTTAGATGCATCTTCATACTACCAACATGATCATTTCCAGCCGCTTAAAACTATGATATCCCAGTCATTTCCGTCATTATACGCCTTATCATTCCAATTGTCCATAGCCAGTAGCTCGATAGCTCCCAGATCCCGTCCACCTTACACCTGCTGCATCTCCCCCATCCACCGCCAGACCCTACTAAGCATCAGGCAAAGTGAAGAAGTTCTGATTAGGGCTATTATCGTAGCATAACCAAGACTGTAAAGTCCTAAAGCTGCTCAAGGGAGATTCGTTCCCAGCCCGGGATTCAGCTCGGACATCAAGGCATGTAGCTGCGAAGTTAGTCAAGGTCCATCTCTACTGCAAGACAGCACAACACTCACTAGTGCCAGATAAGGACCATCGTCCATTTGGCGCGTTGTAAGTCCAGTCCCTTGCTTGACCACACGGCTGCAATGTCGTCCCACCGCCATTCCCATCTGGGGTCGAGAGGCACAAGGCGCGGTTGGACGCGAGGTAGATCTTACCGCCGGACCGAGAGTAGGTTGAGAATAGGTCCCAGAGTTGAAGGTTGACTCGGGAGTCGGAGTTGGCCACGCAGTATGTTCTGTATTGTCAGCCTATCGTATTCTGGCGTAGTCTGGGATGAGGCTAGTAAGGGAGAGGAGGAAGAGGAAGAGGAAGAGGAAGAGGAAGAGGAAGAGGAAGAGGAGGAAGAGGAAGAGGAAGAGGAAGAGGAAGAGGAAGAGGAAGAGGA